>CM040238.1:284382665-284647180 GCA_022545495.1 Chrysanthemum lavandulifolium
GCATCTGATTGGTTGCCATTCCCGCTCTTTTTTCTGCCAATTTGGGCTAAGCCATTTTTTGGCCCAGTTTTTTTTCCACCCCATTACAATAAGAGTAGTAAGTAGTAACTATATGTTAATAAAGGGCCTAATTCCTTTGTGGACCATTACACAGGCCTAACATCTTTTGGTCCTCAAATGATATATATGTACTGCCCAAATTTCATAACCAAAATAAATTCACGGCAAAAACGCTGCTGTTTAGATTTCTATTTAATTATAGCCTTAAATACTTTGGCCCATATTTATACCTTGAATCCTTTTACAATGACGCGACCTAGCCGATATTACTTACATACAGACTTTAGTTAATATACATCTTGATTGCACGCAACGCTTATGACCGATGCCTAACTCGTTGATATAATGTTGTACAACCAAAATTCTTACATTTACAAATGCACATATTATGTCTAGCTATATATAATTGTACTTACATTCTAAACTGGTCACAACAAAGTTTTAGGCTGCCCACTAAGGAGCCCCAATCTCCTTTATTTTTAACTTGGCGTCCTTTTCTCTCCAAAGAATCTTGCGCGATGGACAGGTGTCAGGTAAGGCGACTAAGTTCATTTTTTTAAAGAAAACATTTTAACACAAAATAAAATTTCATTAAATAATTAAAACGTTACGTAAATAAAAGCGATAAAATAAAAACAATAATACATTCAATATTAAAGCGATACGAAATCATAAATCATAAATCTAATGAACGCTCCCGAGAACCAAGAAATCCTCGAGCGAGCAAATCTTCCTCGTCAGCAGGTTCCCCTGTGTTTCGAAGTTGGTAGTCGAGTTGATGACCTACACCATCGTTTTGTTCTCCGATAGCTCCAATTGATTTTGGTCTGACGTTGTCAGATTATCTTACGAACACACCACCACAATTGTCAAAGAACCTCGCGATCTTTGCGGGCGATCTTTCAAAAAATTTCGATCACGCTTTTGTTCGGACGTAATGTCGTTGCACTCTTATAGTTTCTCTCATCTCCTTCTCCGCCCGCTGGTCAAACAATTCGATGGCGCTTATAATAGCTTTTTGAGCGCGTCATCGCTATTATTCATTGATTTTGAGCGATACTTGCATATTTTTAACGGAATTGTGGAAAGCGGCAAGACATATTAAATCTTGTGTTGAGAAGTATTTTGAGTTTGAATTGTGTGAAATAAATTTGTGAATTGAAGTGTGTTTGTATTGTATATTTATAAAGGTTAATTTTTTATTTTTATTTTAAAACCGTTGCATTAAACGATAATATTTTTGAAATAAAGCTTTGTGGATTCGATCGACAGGCGACCAAGTGAGCTTAATCTTGGGCGATCGAGTAACTCCACGGAAGAAGATCGACATGAATCGATCGCTTGGAGCCCTCGATCGAGTGACGATTAGCACTACGCATGCGACCTTATATGAATCATGTTGCATCTCTACCGATGGATTTAAGAACTCGTAGCTAGTCACTTGAGGCTTGGCCCTAAACACATGGTTACGGGGACATATCACACCTATTAGGTTTACAAGGGAATCATCTTGAATGAGCTAACGGTTTCACAGTGATGAGAACAGGGATGTCTCATGATGTCGTGAGATCGATGAAATTATATTTTGTAGTGTTAGTATTTAAAAATTTATGATTTTTCCTAATTGCATCAGTCAAAAAATCAAAAATGTATGTTCTTATATTACGATTAAAATTTTGTGTACACACAGTCTTTTTAAAGCACGAGTTAGCTAATTATTACCAATGCTTCATATCCAGTTCTTTAAAAAGAGTAAATTACAGATTCGTCCTTGTGGTTTGCATCGACCGCGAGGTTTCGTCCTTTTAACCAAAAGTTGCAGATTCGTCCTTAAGTGTGAAGCGTTGCACGCGATTAGTCCCTCTCTAACATTTCGTTAAGTCACTCCACATGAGGGGTATTTATGTCTTTTAAGTCTGCAGTGAGGTTAAGTGGTCATTTTACCCTTATGACCCACTACAGCTAATAGTCTAACATTTAATATTAAAGTATTCATATTTGCCCAATCACCACCAATCTTCATCCACCACCACCCAATCACTCCAACCATTCACCTATTTTTCTCCCAGATCATTTTCTAATCAACTATTAATTTTAAATTTATCATTTTTATTTTCTTATTGTATTTCCAGTTTGATCATCGTTACTCAGATCTTTTTAAATAAAACCATCTGGTCTGTTCCTTGTTTCAACTTGTCTCTACTTTGAGCCTGATCTTTTCTTAATAAAACCCTAGTTACAACTTACAGTCTTACACTACTAGAAGCAATAAAAATCATTAAATTATAAAGACAACCCTTTATACGAAAAGACTTCAAACCATGATTTCAAACAAGCAAACACAAGGCAAAAACCAAATAAATTTGTTGTGTAACAGAAACCAACATCAAAAGACTCGATTGTAGAAAATATGACAACTTTTATATTAACTTTTTTCCTTAGCATAGAAGAGACTCATTACCCTCGATAGAAGGGTGGGTCGAATTTTCCGATTACAAAGTGGTACCAGAACGTCTTTTGGGGTAAAGGTCAAGATGACCCGTAAATATTATTACTCCAAAAACATTTAAGTCTGAAAGGATATGAGTGACATCTCATATCTCGTATCATTATATGGGTAGACTTACATAACGCACTTCCAATTTTCAAAATAAAACAATAAACCACAACTCAAATGAGATAAACTACCAATAAACGAACACCAAAACTACTTTTTACCACGCCCTTTGAGCTTAAAGTCATTAAATTCATGTGGGAGATCGTAGACTTGGCTCGTATAATCATCATAATCCTCTTCATCTTCATGTTCATATCCATTACCTCCAGAGGCAAGAAAATTCGCCATCGGGTTATCCTCTGGGAGTACTTGGTCATCGTCACTGTCAGAAACAACTATTTCTCCCACTGGAGAATGGATTAGTCCTTTTAATGAAAAGAAGCAGTGAAGAAGAAGGTGACCCACTTTTTGACACTAAACCACCGGTGGTTCCTTCCTTAGATCACCAACCACAATCGAGACTTGTGGTATATTACCGACCGTTGAGACCCTCCTTGTCGCAGACCGTTCAAGGACTAGACTGTGAGGAGTCCGCCCATTAGTAGTAACATTAGTAGGCATAATACTATCGGTATCAACCAGTGATTAGGCAAACACATTAGTGGTAGTAATTCCACTAGTGTTGGCACATGTACCATCCACCTTCTTCGTCACTGTAGGAGCCTTTGGTTGATATCGAACCTTAGGACCAACATTCGGCTTAGTAAAACCACCTTTGCCCAGAGCATTTTGGCTATCATTCTTACCCCTCCTCTTACCTTTGGCACTGAAATCCATCATCGGTCTTGTGTGGAGGTTATGACAAGATGAGGATAAATTTAGGACAAGTGCCCCAAGATGCCCAAAAATCTTGCAAGTATCACACCGAGGGTGGTTTCACTCATATTCAACCCGAATCGTTTCAAGAGAAAACCCGAGTATCAAGTAATGGAATGGTTACGAAGACTCTCTCGAGAGTCTCATCCGCTTTAACTTCAATTAGGCAATGACAAAGCTACTACGGCCCCAAGATTCCAAACACATTTGGCTAGTATAAGAGTCTAACATCTTGGGCGTACTAATCAATGTAGCTAGTGAGACTAAGACCATCTTGGAAAACATAGCAATGGGAACATCATGGAATTTAACCCACACCTGAATGTTGGTCGATCTCTTTAAGCAAATTGGTGTTGACATTCAAGTTTTAAGGATAATAGGGTTTACAGTCCTAGTAGCAAACTTAAAGAAAAGAACCCTTTAGCATTCATCGTGACCTTTTGAATGCCATACTTACCCCAAGCATTACGTATAATAGTCCACCAACGGAAGGCAACCCGTTTACCTAAAAAGTAACCATACAAGGTATTATCAAAACGAATTTACCTCTTCAATCACTTTCCTGGGGACAAGAAGATCCACTCCATCCGTCTTACATCGCTTCCAACCGACCGTAAAATTAGCTTTTGTCTTGATAGGAGCATTAGCCGTAGCATTGACATAAGACATCGCCACTTGGGGTAGATTGATATCATCCCTAGATACACTCGATTCAGTTTATCCACCATATCGAGTTCTCGAGATTGACCCTGCGACTAAGAGAGTCGGTTTATTAGAACAATGAGCATTCATACCATACTTATCACCACCCGGTTGTCTGCGATAACCAATAGCCTTAAGCATATCCTCCAACTCCTTACGAGACTGCATTGCACTGTTGGAAAACTAAGTGGAGTAGCCCCAATGGAAGTTGTCGAATCCACTAACCCAGCTGGTTTTAATGGTATCCCGTCCTCACCCACTAAAACAAGCTTCCCCTCTAGAATTTTTTGTTCAATAGAACGAATCTTCGATAAAGTATCATGACCCTCTGGTGTGTCATGACAAGGGTTAGAGACAAGTGGAACCGGCTCCATTTGTGCCTTGTTACCAACACCAGACGTTCCCAGGTCAGATTCCTTCAACCGAGTCATACTAGCATCACTTTCACGCAATTCAAAATCATCAACCCTCTCCATTCAATCCCAGTAAAGCAAACCCTAACACGCAAAAGAAACAATTCGATTCAACTAACAATACCACGTTACATTGGCGTGTGAAAACCCTAGTAAAACTGGGTTTTAATCCATGAAGAAACTCGATCAACCCATGACCCGATAAGGATAATAATTATAACTGATAAAGATCGATTACAAAATCAGCCCCTAAAAACGATTTTGGAAGAGCAATACCGTAACAGATAACCTATACGATCAACAAAAACCAAGATAAAACAACGTTATCAAGGAAATCAGAAGATCGAATGGTGAAGAAACGATTGGGGTATGCAGGAAGAAAATCGCCAGAGAGGTTTAGGGGTTTATTCACTTTTTATTAACTCGAAAAGTAAAAAAAAGGTTGGGTACCCGTAACGTCTAATATCTCTTGTGAAGAAAGGATGCCTTAAACCACCACCACCTCTTTAAAAAAGAAAAAAAACAGATAAATCCTAAATCTATCTAATTTCATCTATCTCCCTCACTGCCTCTCCTTTTTCCCTCACTTTCTCTTTCACCGCCACCACCATCGAGTACAACAACCATCATCATTATCACCAAGACAAGAGGGTGTGAGGGTCTTAATAAGGGTCGCGCTAGATTTGTGAATAGGTTGCTCTGGTTCTTATATTAATTGCACCAGGTCAAAAAAATGTATGTTCTTATATTACAGTTAAAATTTTGTGTGCACCGGGTCTTTTTAAAGCCTGACTTCGCCTAATTACCAATGCTTCATATCCAGTTCTTTAAAAAAAAGTCAGAAATTTGTTACCAATGCCTCTAACATAGTTGCTTAGCAAAGTCAGTTTTATTTACCTACATGAGGTTTCCATGACTTGAGTAAATTATTTCTTTTGATACTTATAGGTGTTAACTACTAGGATTAGATATCAATATTAAAAGAGAGACGTGGACGTTATCGAATAAATATTAAGCCTTAAATAATTCTAATAATTCAAGAAAAACAAAGCATTATTGATCGATATCAAATAAATTGGAGTAAATGAATTTGGAGTGGTGGGTCATTTGGTGAATATTTTAGTGGAGTGTAGGGAAGGTTCTCGAGACGGGACACCTGTACTGTATGTTTTCAATTATTTATTAAACTGTGGGCCCTACCTGCATTATTTTGTGAAAAAGACTAGACCAAAAATATTCATATGCATTGTTTTTCTGAAAACGAAGTATATTGAAGAATATTTTTTGGCCCAAGTTTTTTTTGGTTCTTCATATAGATGTCCTTTTATTTTTTTTTGGTTATATAGATGTCCTTTTATTTTTTTGAACTATCATATAGATGTCCTTTACTCCTTTTTATAAAAGGTAATTAGATATTTTTCTGAATAATACAATAAGTAGTAGTTTTGTTTGCGTAAACACAAAAAGCTACTTCAAGCCATTAACAGGTTTAGAATAAAAGAGTGTTTGAGATTGCTTATTGAAAATAAAATATGTGTTTTGAACACGGATAATCAGATATCAGTTGTTATAAAATGTGATTTTGAGATATAGTACTGTTTGGATTTGATTATACTGTTTGATATTGTAATAACCAGATAATCCGTTTTTTGAGTGTTTCACAAATCAGATTATTTATTGACTTATCATTACATCAATCACATACAATAATGTCGTGCTCAAAATTTACTATTTTCATATTACTAATTTATATATTTATGATCAAGTAATGTAATACAACCAAAGTTTCTCATCAAGGTAGGGCTATCACAATTGATGGCCGATGTCGACTTCTCATCTCCGCGTCATTCATTATCCATATAGCACGCCTGAGGTTATTACCTAGTACGTGTGGAGTAAATTGAAAAAATTATTCTCGTGGTTTGGTCAAATTGCGGGTTTCGTCTCTAACCTTTCGAAAGTGTAGGTATCGTTCTTGCGGGGAATTTTGGGTTGCTTTTTTCGTCCATAAGCGAAGTAAAATAACTATATTGCCCTTGTAAAAAACTGCGACCCAGGGACGAAAACTGCAACCCAAAGTTCCGCACAGGACAGTGCATGCACTTTCAAAAGGTTAGAGATAAAACCTGCAATTTAGTCAAACTACGAGGACGATTTTTGCAATTTACTCTTTTTTATTGAATATGTACGAGCCAGTGAATTAATGTTGTATGTTTTTTTTTGGGTAAAAGGTGTTTAAACACGAGGTAAATTTTATTACAAAATACATGTAAGTACATAAGATGTGAAGAATCCAATATCTTTTTTATTACATAGTCGGAAAAACGAACACACAATTTGTGCTTTAATCAGAACCTATTATAAAATTGACAGATAAAACTTATGAAAAACTATTCTATAAAACTATTAACGTCTAGTATGACAAGAAACCTTTATATCATAAACGTCACAAAAAGCTAATTGCTCTTCAGTTGAATCTTCGCAGTTATCATCATGGTACGGGTTATCATATTTCCAATGCTCGTATAGGCTCTTCCACCCGATTTCACCCCCACTCTTGGATGCCCTGAGTTAATGTAGTATGTTTTAAATTTTTTGTATTACATGTGGCCAGATTTGATTAATTAAGAAAGCAAAAGAAGGTGGTGTTGATGCAACTGAAAGTTACGTACTTTAATTGGAACGCTCATTAGCCTTTTCATCGTCTATATGAATTTTCGGGGGATTTTGATTTCATAAGGTTTATAAAAACAATTCAAGATCATGGGCTATATGCTATACTCCGTATTGGCCCTTATGCGTGGGATTGATATTCTTCTAACACCTAATACTATACAGTGTACATGGTAATCTATGGTATGCAACTAACTAATTGCCGAATCGCTCGTAGCTAGCATATAAGTGTAACTGCGTTTATAGTTGACATGGTATGTAAATCCAAGTTAACCTTGTTCAATTTAGTTATGTGTGTGTTTAGATTAGATTGAATGGATTGATATTTCTATAAATGATGATAAAGTGTAGGTTGAGAGTGAGTATGGGAATGTAATGATATCTTATGGAGCTGCAGTGAAAGTAAATATTGACTGGTGCAAGCTAGCTAGGATGGCTGTTTCACTTGATATTGGCGTCCCGTGGATCACGTGTCAACAGGATAATGCTCCGCAACCCATGGTAACTTGCTAGGACAATTCCACCCTGATTGGAGGTTTCTTCCTTTTTTTTATCAATAGATAGATTGTTTCCAAAACATCCCAAAAATATGGACTGAAAACTGGACTGGATGGTAATCCAATGTACAATTACACAAAAAGTGTAGATTGGCGGGAACACCCTGACCCCGGGTGCCTTTTGGCACCAGCCATTGTCCACCCCACAAGGAATAGCTTCGGCAACTCTCCTGGCCTAGTGGGGCACCAACTAGAGTGACTATCTAGGCATGTATGCAGCTGATGATATATACATAGTATATTGAATGGGCAGCATTAATCATGGAGCAAAATCGGATGCGATTGCAAATGGTGTGTCTGGTCCAGTAGAGATCATTGGAAAGATAGGTGATTAAAGATATGTCGTCCCACAAATGGTCTTACGAGGTTGGGTTTAACAGCAATGATCACCAAAATAAACTCCTTCACGCCAAGTCCTCTGTGTGGCGATCTCGCCATCTTCCAACACAACGAAACTTGACTTGGTATTTCACGTATTGATTAGTATTCCTAGGATTGATATTATGATTAATTTATGTTTATCAAGTGATTAACGTTATGTTTTTGGATATAGACTAAATTCAAGGCTCTGTTAGGAAGGGATCCAGTGTCCGTGGATCTTGAAGGATTTAGTAAAGGACAAGCATGGGTGAATGGGAAGAGCCTAAGCAGATATTGGCCAAGCAACACTGCACTCGATAGTAATTGCTTGGATAAGGCTTGTGATTGCCATGGCAAATATGATAACACAAAAATCATGCTTAAGAGGCAGGACCATCTGAGAGATCCGGTTTACTTCTTAGGGAGACGTCCAAGGGACTTGTGGTTCGTTTCAGAATGGAGATTGTCAAGAGAAAAATGATGCCTTGGACATTATAAAGAAACCAACCATGTATAGAAACAAACTTAAGCGTAGTAATGCATTGGGAAGAAGAGATGTGTTATTTTAGCAGATGAAGCCGTGTTTGGATCCATATAAACAGTCAAGGCCTAAACAAAGACTTGTTGCGAAGCTGTTTGTTAACCTCAAGAGGTTTAAGTTTCCGTCTTTATGCTTTTTAGAAGCCAACCTATAACTCCTTGCTACCTGGCGCACAGTTTTTTCCATTCTGGACTGAGAAATACCATCGCTAAATCGTATCCTTATGATTAGACCAGTAACTGGCACCCTTAACACCAAACGATAGTCACAAAAAAGTAACAAGCCTTGTACATACATGAAAAGCGCAAGCATGTAAGCGGTGAGTTTTTATATGGCTTTTGAAGAAAACTGCTACACTGTTTTGATGCACTAATCGCTACAATGTATAATTCGGTTGTATGATGACATTGTAATGAACACACCAAACCGGTCACAGGTGTTATTAATTAGTTAAGCAAATAATTTGGTTTGTTTAATTTATACAATGTTTCAAGAGACTTACGATAAATGAAAGTATGATATATGCTAGTACTTTTGAAATGTATAGAAGATAAATATTTTGGGTATATAGTGGACTTATACAAGTATTGTAATCAAAGCTAAAGAATTGATTCTGGTCCAACAAATAAAAGGTGGTCCATGCATCTCCTTTATCAATTGTATCTGTAACTCCATAACTAAATTATTTTATCATTAACTCAGAAACTCCGGCAACTAAAACTTTCCAGAATTTCGCTACTTTACCCCGCCTCATATGCCTAGATTTCTCTCTAGGTACGTATAACAAGTATTGTTGAATCAGTTAAAAGTTCCAGAGCAAGGATGAGCCTTGCAAGTAGATCCCGTCACTTTCCACGTACTCGTCATCATTGGAAGATGGCATTGGTGGCATTGGCATGAAGTAATCATCAAATCCGGGATATATCCCGAAATCTGGGACACTGGTTGTGCTACTAGTGATGATGGTATGATCACCAAGGGAATTGATATAGCTATTAAAGTCATCATCCAGATTTGTTAGAGGGGAAGTCCAAGGGTCACTCTGATCCGTTTGGAGTTGAGAGACGTAGGAAGGTGAAGGAGACTCTTCTTCTTCCGAGGATGAGGTTGAGGTGGAAGATGACAAAAGATCGTGTGTGGTGATGCAGTCCGTAGAAGAAGCAGAAGCGTAAGTGGCTGCGACAGCTTGTATCTGAGAGCGTGAGAGCGATGTACCACCAGGAATAGGAATATGAGGAGGTTGGTTAGGGAAGTTGAAGTTAGCAGTGCTACCACGAAGACAAAAAAGAGCGGCATCAAAGGCTCTAGCGGCCTTTTCAGGAGTGTCGTAGGAACCTAACCAAATCCTGTCTCGGCTCTTTGGTAGCCTTATTTCCGACACCCATTTTCCCCATTTCCTCTTTCGTACACCCGTGTACTTATTAGCCCTCTCACTCTCACTGCTACTATTACTAGTTCTATCTCGACTACCACCCGATGATAATGATGACGAAGAACCTTGTTTAACCATATTATGATATGATAAAATTGATGTTGTTTTGTTGTTGAGGGAAGTGAAATTGGCGGCTTCATATATATAGTAGTAGTAGTGATCCCAAGTGAGTTGAAGGTCAACATGACGCGTTGACTCTTATATAGTTTCTTTAAAACGAAAATCTTAAAGATCTCCAAAAGGGTACTAATTAACGCGGCCCCCCTACTAGTAACCCTTACATGCTTCACGTGCCTTATTTCACTTGTTCTAGATTTTTTATTTAATTATTATGCACTTATTTTCCATGTCACTATCCACCCCACCTTTGGTGTTGAAATATCTTTTGTACATTATTGTCGACATAGCCACATTGTCACAGCACATGCTTGCATTAGTGTGATATTTGACGAATATCCGTTTATAACGTTGAGATTGTTTAGCGGCTAACAGTTATAGTTGTGATGTTGTGGTTAAGTATTTCATGTAATATTTATACATAAAATATAATTAAAAAATGTAAAATATGATAGTATTTTACAATATGAGAACATTGTTAGGGCAATTTTTTTATATCATGACTTGTGTAGAAAGTTGTTTGTGTATAACTTGTTTAGAAAAAATTTGCACTTTCGTAAATCATGACGGTGATCTAGCATGTGGGCTATGATTTAGAAAAACAAATTGATGTTCTGCAGGACGGTTTAATAACTTGTGGCTTGTGTAGAAAAAGTTTTAACGCCTAACATGTGGGCTTGCGTATGGAAAAAAGGACGGTTTAAAGGCTTGTGATAGAAAAGAAAACATGCAAGTATTACCTTTTTATACCATAACGGAACAAATTACGTCGTTTTAGGTTGGTTTTTATTTGAACTACATCGTTTAAGGTTCATAAGAGTCTTTATCACAAAACTTCCGCCCAACCCTTGCTAGACAAATCTCTTTATCGTTTTCTTTTCTTTGTCTTGATCTCACAATAATGGACAGATGATCAATTAAGTCATCAAAACAATGTCTACAAAAAATCTTCACCATACAAAGTGTTTAAATGATTGCAGTAGGATGTAGCAGCTTAGTGTAGCAACTTTATGTCCAGTTTAAGCTTGTAATGTAGCTTGTAATGTTTAGCTTTAGCTTATTAGTAGCTTAGATGTTTGGTCAATGCGGGTCAAAGTTTAGTTACTTGAATAAATAACTTTGCCGCCAATTGTACCTTACATAAATACTTTGTCTATGGTCATTTGATTATAAGTTTTTCACTTCAATAACAATTCAGTTTTCATTTCCTCTCAATCTCAATATGGTATCAGAGCAGAAACCACCCTGCCCAACCACCACCGCCACCTTATTCCATCATCAATAACAAACTTTTCACATCTGTAACAAAATCTGACTACCATAACAACTTTTAATCATTACAATCGTCATAAACCACCAATTTTCATCACTAAATTCAATAAAAACCAACATATTTCTTATCACAACAACATCAAGAATACATATATCAACTCAATTCATCCCAAAACACAAAAAAACTTTAAATCTCAAAAAATAAATGGCAGGAAACTCAAAACCTCTCAAAATGATGAAATCAACTCAAATCATCCTTTATTCTTACATTAAAATGACCATCCAGGTCTAATCCTCATATTAAAGAAGCTCACAGGATCAGATAACTATGGTTCTTGGAAAATATCCATGATGATAGCCCTAAATGCAAAGAACAAGCTTAAGATTGTCACTCGTGAGTTTGAAGAACTTGGAATTAACTCAAATCTAAAGGCACTTTGGGAAAGAACTAATGACATGATCATATCATGGATCTTGAACACAATTGATGAACAAATAAGTAATTAATGTATCGTTTAGTATAGGTAATTATTGTTAACAAGCTTTGAATTTATTTATGTCGACTTTACCTAAAACAAACACTAATGGGCATTTACCCGGTCGGTGGTAGGTTAGTTGGTAAGTAGGGTGTCGATCACTAAAAGTGTATTTCTAATATACTAATTCTAAAGGTATTTTACTTAATGTAAAGGGGTTTCAGCCTGAGAGACTGGCACGAGTTTACTTTTTTAATAAGCTAATAAGTAAAATAAACAATAAAAGTATGAAGACACCAAAGATAAGAAGAACGTATTAACCAAGTTTAGTCATATAAGATTTGCATATTAAGTTTTGATTAGTCTAATACCTATAGCAATGGTGCTCACGGCTAGGCGCGGCCTGTCTTACCTTTAATTCTCCTAGAGTCTAGATTTTCGTTTTAAGTCTTCTTGACTGACTAATCCTGTCACTATTAATTGGAATTTGCATAAAGCTGCTTAATGATTATCAATTCTATTATTTATCCCTTCTAGGGCTTACATCAACATGTTAAACAATATCAATGAAATAATGAATATAATTAAAACGAAGACTGAGCTGCCTATCGAATTAGTAACAAATCAAAACATCAAATATGAATAAACTTGGCTAACACATAAGGGTGTTAACCCATAATCTCTGTAGCAAGGTACATAAATACAATCACAGCTTATAGAGTACGAAACATAATGAATGCAATACGATAACCGAATGATTAAGAAATATAACAATGATTAGAGATGCTCTTCAATGATGATTGGATCTTCAATATGGATCTTCTATTGTTTGGAGAGGGTTTTGATCGTCTGGGAATGACACTTCGGGCCCCAATGATACCTTAATTCGTTAATGAGTCTTCTATTTATTGTTTCTAAAATAGAGATCGATACGTCATATCAAGAGAGTATGATACGTCGATGCATGAGTAAACGTAGCCTCCAAGTCTGAGACTCACCTGATATGGCGCATCCAGAATTATGATATGGTGTATCGACTGATACGACATATTCACAAACCCTATATGTCGTATCTCCTTCAGGAACAGATAGATTTCCTTTTTCTCTTCGTGTGGCCGCTTGAATCAACTAAAACGGAGTCCAGATAAAGATTTTATGGCCAAAATACTAAAGCATCTTCGAGCATGCTCTTCAGATCGACCAAGTTTCATATATAGTGTATTCCCAAAGATGGATGCGCCGTATTCATCAAAGTCAGGCAAGGTCTTGAAATCTTCTGAGTATATGGATACATAGTATCTAATTAGCATTGATATGCCGTATTGAGTGTCTGATCATTAGGCTTTCTTCAATATCATCATTTTGACTCCAAAACACGTCTTTTTCCATAACTTTCTCCAAATGCTCCAATATTACTGAGATTTACAAAAGTAAATGATTAAGTTCTAAATCTCATATAAAATAGTATAAATTGAGTAATATACATAGAATAAATGATGGTAATAATATGTTGTTATCTGAATTCATCAGTAATTAACTCTGTCAATTCTTCTTATAATCTTTGGAATGAAATGCAAGAGCACTACTCTCAATTAGATGGTCACATGATGTACTAAATCACAAATGATCTAGTTCAGTTGAAACAAAAAATGTGCTATTAAGATCTAGTATCACAAGTTGAAAGGTTTGGGATGAGTTTGATTCACTAGATGCTTCATATCTGTGTGTTTGTGCATGTACTTGTGAAAATGGCAAAATCAATGGTGAAAGAGATCAAAGAAAGAGGTTGATTCAGTTTCTAATGGGTTTGGATAAATGTTATGCTAATGTCAGAGGTCAAATCCTTATCATGAACCCAATGCCCATTGTTGCTAAGGTATATAGCATGATCAGACAATAGGAGAAACAAAGGGAATGTAATGCACTCAAAACTATACCTTTAGTTGTACTTTCAGCACACTCTAACAACTCAAGAAACTCTTATAATGGCAATACTAGGTTTTGGAGAAATTACAGTCCTGGTGAGTCATCTGCAAGAGGTCACAATCAAAGAGATTCTGCATCAAGAAAGGGCAATTTTAGAAAAGGGGTAATCTGGGGAAATTGCAACAAGGAGGGTCACTTTAAGGAACAATGTTATCAATTTGTTGGGTATCCGTGGGACATCTACTACATGGGAAGTATAAGCCTCCAATCCAAACACCAAAACAAACTTCACAGGACTACTCAGGAAGCAAATTGGTGAACATGACAAGTTCACAAGGGGTCAATGCAGAAGTGTCAAGTGCCACAAACAAGAATGTTGCAACAATGAGTGCCAGAATGGATCATTTACAAAATCAGCTCAACCAAATGATGATGCTGATGCAACTAACACCAAAGAGGCAACTGGTTTTGGCTCTACATGTATACCTAAACTCAAAATCTCACATATTGCTTGCAGTACTTATAGACTAGTTGGATCTATCATGCTTAATCAGATACATCTATGGGTAGTTGATAGTGGTGCCACATACCATATTTCCATAACACTAACCTCAATGCACAATATCAGACTATGCAAACATCCTATCTATGTCACTCTCCCAAATGGCCAACATACTCAATTTAGACAAATAGATTCAGTGTACATCAATGCCAATATCACTCTACATGCTATTCTGTACATTCCATCATTCTCCTATAACCTACTCTCAGTTAGTAAACTTGGTGCACACTTACCACTATCTGTCTTATTCACTCCATTTTCATGCTATTTTCAGGACCAACACAAGAGGTTTGCACATGGAAACCTCTTTAAGTTTAGATTTAAAAACTTACATTCTGAGGACAATCGTAAAATCATTTACCAGAGTTTTGACCTGTCCATGATGTGTGAATGATTGATCTTTAACCACAAAAACAATTCACCATTATTGGTTATTCAAGAAATAGTGAAAGAAAAAAGATGAAAAGGATATAAAAACGCAAGTGTTTAGTGTGGGTGGGTATGTGGATTTATTGAGATAGAAAATGAATATTAAAAAGGACTCTACAACATAAGAGAAAAGACATGCATACCCGCGTGTGAGGCATGTGCAGATGATTTAACGTCAAAATAAATAATTTGAACTATCGATGTTATTTTTTACAAAGATAAAGAATGAGAATGCAACTTTAAACTCTCGGAGACGATAGATGCAATTATTTCCAAACTACAAAGGATCATTTATGTAATTTACTCTAAATTAAAACATTAAAACTAAAACTGTTAATTGATACTTCCACTTGACTTCTTAACATATGTCGTATGTATGTATTGAATTCTTTAATAAGTTTGACTTCTGAAAGTTGAAATTTTAGTAATATTTAAAGTGTAAAGTAAAGGATTCACATGCATGGATTAATGTTTTCATAGGATTAGGATACTAATTAATTAATGACTAATAATATATTAGTAGTAAGCAAGGTCAACCATGACGGTTTTCTTTAAACTATTGAAAAGAAAAAATATTAGCCACTTCTCCGTCTCCTGTAGCATCTATTCAACACGCTTAAGAACTTATTTTTTCCAATCTATGCAGCTTAATGTCATTATAACCTCAGTCTTACCCCGGTCAAGTTATATATGCGGTTGGTGTGGTGTGACACCAAAAAGCTCATACATATTTTTCACATTCCAGTTAACTAGCTTATAGCATCCTTTAAGATAACTTAAAACTCTCACAAGTATACTTATGTGTACTCTTCTGTTTTGTTTCTTTTTACGATACAAGGAACCTGGATAATATCATCCTTCGTGTTCCTTTATTGGAGTCTAACAAAAGGTACGTCCTTTGATGTGGTGGTACAAACCAACTTGTGGATCCTATGGCGCTTTAGAAATGACTCGGTCTTTGTATCTAAACGACCAAGAAGGGAGCTTCTTTTTAATGACGTAAAATTCTTTTCTTTCAATTGGATCTCGAGTAGGCACTACAAAAAACGCGCTTTTGCACGACTTTCTCGTCCCAAAATGCATAGAATGTCGACTAAAGAAAAAGCGCGACGTATACGTCGCGCTTTTGTGAACCTATTATGTTGACCAAAAAATTTAAGACAACATTCTCTTTACACTTTGCACGACATATGTTGGGGCCCAAATGTATTTCAACCTCGAAAATCACTTTGGCGGTCAAATACAGACTTCCAGTGGTTTGCTCCTAAAATGTAATCGACACAAATTCAAATACACCTCAGTAGAATCGCTCTTTCCTTAAGATTCCATAACGCGGTCTCTCATCAACGGCCTATGTTCTTATAAGAACCATATTCATCATAAATTTCGCTCCCATACGATCAACAACTCGAGTAAAGAGATATATCGACGATAAAACCAATGACCACTCTTTTTCCCATGCAGTAATTAGCCATTTTATTATTACGTTTGTTTTGACAATTGGGTTATTTATGTTTTGACATGATATATAAGGAAAACTTTGCGGGAAAAATAATGGCGGGAAAAATAATGTTTTAATTTATATTAAATAAAATTATTTAAATTAAATAAAAATAATTTTTTAAAATTAAATAATTTATTTATAAATTGGTTTATAAAGTAAAAAAAAAAATAGTTTGCCGGGATAAAAATAAAGGGCGGGAAGTATTTATTTACTTTAATGTTTTGATGAAAAGATTTTAAATCGGTAGAAAACAAATAATATAAAAGCGCGTCGTCATCGTCACAAGGTCGTCCCAAAACGTTTTGGTTGACCGTCTGTATTTGTTGAAAAGGTGTGGGTCCTACGTGCAATTTGGGACGACAAAGTCGACCCAAATTATTTGTCCGTCTCCAAACAATGATTTTGGTGGTTAGGTCCATCAACTTGATAGAGTGGCTTAAAAATCCTTTTAATGTTGTGTCCTCCTCATTGTAATGCGTCGTAGCACCTTCCTAGAGTCTTTAATCCAATTTGCTGTTCCAAAAAAAAAAAAAAAAAAACAAAAAAAGGGGAATTTTATTGAACTTTAAACTCAGCTATATATACAATCAAACTGAGTCCAGATCTCTTTACAAGTGTTCACGGATAACACATTTCCGTTTATGGAATCGGGAAGATAGCACATTAGAATATTAGATCATGCAGATATATAACAATAGATACTTCAATTCCTTGATCTCCACTCTATATCTTGAAATATATCCATCTGCCTAGCTATATGCTGACTTAAAAATACGATATGCTCTTTTCACCCTGCTGTAAATTTTTCTGGATAAACATATATTACTATTTGCTATATCAGAGAAGCAACGCAAAATTAAATGAATCATAAGAAGTTATCAGTTGTGTAGTTAATCTAATATCCCTTGCCATAATGTTATCCCTTGCATGCATAATGTTCTCGTTAATCGACTAATAATTGGCTTTTTTTGTTGCTCATTTCATTTGTGACAGCACGCAGACGTCTATTTTATCTGTTGTACCAGGTTCAGTCAAAGTTACGAGTCTAAGCATATCGTATATATAGTATATAAAATGTGCTTATACTATTTACTTCATAAAATTTCCAGAAAAAAAATGTTCAAGTTGCCACATTGGTCATGCCACTATATATGGACTAGCCAATCGGACTCTCGATCACTAAAGAATCTGTAGATTATTAAAGAGGTTGAAGAATAACAAGGTGAGTAAGAAACAAGATAATGAGCATCTATATCTATCAAGGAAAGTTGTGGCGTCAAAGTGTTTGGTAAGGAAAATATCTTAAGCATCTATATGGTTTTTATTCATTAATCCTTTTCTAGTATGGACCGGGAGTGGTCTCCTACAATCGCAATACATTTCTTAACGGCCCATGTCTTTGTAGCTATACTCGTGGGCCGATCACACAACCATACCTAGTTCGGTTAAATTGTGTTTGGCACGGTTGTTCAAAGTTCAAACTACCTTGTACATCATATGGCGATACCGGAATAGCATTTGTGTTAAATGAACATTGGTTATGAAACAAACGTACATATTATGTATAAAGCTCCGCCCACGAAGCACGGATAATTACTCTGGTTATCATACATATATGTATTATGGACAAAAATGAAAGATAACATAAAGTTTTGGATTGTTTATGTGGATGTGGATGTCTGTCACGGACGACACACCAAACAAATAAAACAAAAACGCAAGTTCTGGTAGTCGCGCGGTACCACATCAAGATTTTGGTTTTTGGCCATCAGAGGTTCAAAACTATCAAATTTAATGGATATAACCAAATCACGTTAGATAAATTATACCTTGTTTGATGCAAACAAATATGGAGCGGTCACGTCAACTTCTTCTAGAAGAGGACTTTTATACCGGGTTTAGTTTGTAGTATAACTTTATTGATGACCATTATGTATAATGTTAAAACCCTAATTCCCTAAACCCACAAACCGGGCTTGGGCCTAATTATCCACTAATAGTATCTCTATTCCGTAAATTAATCGTAATACAGAATTTCAAGCATCTCATATATTCTTGTGTTTCTTTCTAGTCTGTATATATACTTTTTGCTCCTAGCGCTACTAGTAGTTTTTAATTTATATATATTTCAGCCGTTCAAGAAAAAAATGAGTATCTATGTTTTTTGTGAAGATGTCACGACTAACGAACCTATTATAACATCAATTGAATAAAATTCAAGTTTCATATATCGGCCCTAGTTCATTTGCTACCATGCACCTTCCTCATTCAAGGCTGCAACCCTTAAACGCAACGTGGATGATTTTTTTAAGTTGGAGGCTCTCATTAAAAGCATGTTTTTAGCAGGAAAATATGGATAGTTGACAAGGAAAGGTATAATACTTATAAATTGATGTTTCTTTTATAAATTAGTTGGTTGGTGGTTTTAGAAATTTTGTGCTCACACTTAGGTTACCTATCTAGCTAGCTAGCTTGTTAATCATAACTTAGTACGTATTCTTAAATCTAGGAATTAGCAATCATTATACTGAATTACTGATGATTAATTATTTTAGTGTTGTTAGTTTGGTTTGACAATTAGTAAAAATACTTGACGTAAAGAATAATTAAGGGGAGATATCATTCTAATTAATCAAGGCAGTTGGCGGGGCAGATGCGAAAAGTTTGACACTCACCAAATCGAATTATAATTAATTAAAGTTAGGTCTGAAAACCTTAATCTAAGTAACCTCAATATTCATGGAGACTTGATGAATTAACACTTGATGACAATAGCAACAATTAGAAAGAAGTAATAAACAAAATTGAAATATTTGATTTCATGTATATACACTTGAAGTTCAATCAATGATGAAGACAGCCACAGGACATATGGACAATATATTTGAGTCCTAGGATACATCCTGACTATTAAGACTAGCTGTTACATAATATTATTATGAGCTATCTATTGGATTTGGTTCCACAAGCGAACTACATTGCCGTCTAAGAGGCTTAAATCTTGGTGGCGATACCATCCCATGTCCATTGTCTTTATCTTCAATGTGTCCAATTCCCACTCATTAGCCGCTTGTTTAGATGAAAACGAAGAAGAACCACCACCCATGATTGATCTTCTCTTACCGGCTGCTGCAGCTGTAAGCTTAATGTGATTATCATCATCATCCAAATCCATGAAGTCATGTGATGAGGATGAGGATGTAGATATGTTATTGATATTGTCATCATGAGCATAGTATAGGGTGAACTTGCCACTTGCTGTTTTCTCCAAGGTACATGACAAGGTAGTGGTAAAAATTGATGATGAGGAGCTTGTGTTGCAAGTATTCGAGGAACAAGGTGTCTCCTTCTCATCCTTTTCATCCTTGTGTTGACTAATAGCCTCATCTGGTTGAGGCAGCTGCGACAACGAAGAGCGAGAATGGGAGATGTTAATAATATTAATAATTGGGCTGAGGCGGTTGCTAAGGCGGCAGATGCTAATAATAGCAGCTGCCGTGGTTGTAAGAAAGGCTGCTAGCCAAGCCCATGCACCATGCTGCACCCTCAAGTAATTCATTATCGCAACCGCCTCCATCGGGGAATCGGTTAACCCGCCGCCCATACTCATTTTTATTCTAGTAAATAGATTGGTGAAGGGAGGATTGGTTTGTGAAGATAAAAGTAGAGGAAGACCTCAAGTGTATATATATGATCAAAAAAATTATAAGTGAAGGAGAACCGTAGGATTGGTAGGATCTAAAGATATATGCCAAGTATCAAGATCTAGATGCCATTGCTAGTTGGTAGATCCATTTTGATATACCACCTTGATTCTATAATAGTTTTTTTATTTCTATAATCATATCTTATTATAATGCATGTACTATTATCAATATTATTACTAACTTTATATTTATGACTGTCTATAAATAGCGTGAGGCGACGACGTGCATGCGTGATTTATAATGCCAGCATAAAAAGACAAATTAAAACTCATCGAGTTTAAAATGAAACGTTTGCGTTTATAATGCGTATGACATATAAAGCGACAAAAGATTTAAATATTTATATATTTATATCATAATTCATATATATCGAGTTACAAAAACGTATATTATAAAGCGTCTTAGCCAAAGACGACGCTATGGTGGCGTCAATGCCTCCACTCACTTTTACGACGCTTTTATGGCGCTTCTTATGTTCTTTTAGTAACAGTGACTACTTATAATCTGAAACTTTTTTTTAATCTTATCACGTACTATTTCGTTTTTAGATTATTAAGAGCATCTTTTTTTTTTCTTCCACAAATTAGGTAGATATATATATCAGTTCACATATATGTATTCTGTGTCGTATTCACTATTCAATAACCAAATTTAAACCACAAACCCGATATCAGAAATAGACGCTAGTGGCGTACAGTTGGTGTTATTGATTGGCTGATATATATTGATGTTAAGTTGTTATATATGAGGCTCATCGATATACATGCCCTACTTACATACTACGTACGTCTCATATGTTACACGAATATCCCTTTTCCACATGGGAGGTTTTAAGAGATGCTTAGTTCTACAAACTTCTTCATTTAACTACTTTTTAAGTCACGAGATTGTGATACATGATAGAATAACGAATTAAGAAAAATAAAGTGTTTGTACACAAATAATCGTTTTAGTTAAAATATCGAATTAAGAAAAAAGCTAGTGTGAGGATATAACATGTACATGCATTGACTAGAGAGACTATTTATGCAACAATGAGAATTATATGTATGCTAATTGCTAAGAATAGCACAATGCCAAAATAAATTTGTTTTTGGTATAGGGCCTTCCACCCGGTAAATTATATTACTCCAAAAAAACTGATAAGTACAAGAAAATGTGGCTGAAATACAATATTAACCTCAGGCAACCATTTAAACTAGCATAGGGTAAGACACATTAAACTTTATGCACAATTAAAAAAGAACAGCTTATCCAAGTCTAATGTTATGGATGACAGCGACTTTAATAGGGCCGCAGAGAGACCATAGTCATCAAAATAATCATCTTCATAAGTATTATAATCACATGTACCCTCTTTTCATTGCTCCAACAGACTCTTCTTGTTCCTTCCACCACCAAAGTAAGTTAATGCCAAAATAATTAACCTAGGATTATATCAAAATAAAATAGATATAGTTAGAATATACAAATGAATTCCATGCTAGCAAATGTCTAAGACAAGGTGATCTTCCCTCAACTTTTTTGTTTATAATTTCGATAGAAGGTCCTCACACGGAGATGTCGAAGCTAGAACCTAAGGCATGTCCGAAGGTGTAAAATTGGGATCAGATCACGTGGAAGTATCTCACCTCCACTTTGCTGGTGATGCATTGCGTTTAGGATCGAGAACAGATGAAAGTATCAAAAATCTTGTTATAATCTTGAGGTGTTTTCAACTTTCGCCAGACCTACAAGTTAACGTATCTTAAGGTCGATTGTTTGGGGTTACGATTCCTCAGTTGGATGTGAATCATAAAGCTTCTTATTTTGGGTGTTAACACGAAACCCTGCCATTCAACTACCTTGGTGTATTGGTGGGTTCAAATATGCGCCTTGCATCTTCTTGTAATTTCATGAAAAATGAAAAATTTTTCTCTTGGAAGCAAATTGACATTAATAAAATAACCTCTCTTTAGCAACTCACTTAATTTTTAGTCTTTGTACTCGGCCCCTAGCTCCGATTTGATTAGAATTTATTCGAAACAATTCTTTTTGGTGTGAGGTATCAGTGAAAAGAAATTAACCTATTAAGTGGAACCAGTGGTAGCTTCTCAATTAAAAGGTAGCTCGGTGTCCGCTATTGAAACCTTTCAATCATCGGTGATTGACTAAGGAGGCGTTTGGTATGGGTGTTTTACAAACCAAACCGCACCTAAGAGTGTTTGGAGATTTAAAAGAGATAAATACTCCCTTTTGGTATCACGTAGTTAATACTTTACGGTTCAATGGATCTCTCATATTCATTTAAATGTAGAAGCACTTAGATGATCATTGTCAATATTAAACACAAATTCAGAATTTCAATATATGTTTACAAACATCTTTTACCCGTAAGATTGCAATGGGAACTCGAACTCTATCAAAATCGCAACGGATTACTGGATTGGTTTGTTTTCGCTATTAGATGATAAATATGGCCCAAGCCCAATTGCGACAACAACAACAACAACAACAACAACAAAAAACCCAAAATCCCGCCTGTATGGTATGGGAGGTAAAATGTGAGCAGATCCTACCGCCTGGGATAAATCAAGGAGAGAGACTGCCCAACGAGACCTCCCAGTGCGGTGTCGGGTGAGATAGGAGAAGAGAAGAAAGGAGGCAATAAAACAACAAGCACAAGCATGAAAAAAGCAAAAACAAAGCAAAGGGGCATACGGGAGAGCACAAGCAAAGGAACAAGAACAAGAACAAGAACAAACAAAACAAAGGAACAAAGCCCTAAGAAAGCAAGCAGACCAAAGGGAGCAACATAGATCAAAGCAAAAAACCAACAATGCACGAACCTAAAGTAAAGGCAGAGCATAGAAACAAGGCACCAAAACAAAAACAGGGCAAGAAAAGCAGGCAAACCTAAGAAATACCAAGCTAAAGCAAAAGCAACGCACGGGGCCTAGATCTACGGCAGAGCAAAAAGGGGCGCCAAAGACTGAAAACGCCGGGGCAAAGCAGCCAAGAGATGCCTAAAAGCCTAACACACCAAAACCACCTAAGGACCCCCAACCAAATCTAGTCGCAAATCCTAATCCTATCTCTCCACTCCTTCCTATCTGAGGTCATGTCCTCCGACAAGAGAAGCTCCAACATATCAAGCTTAAGTCTATCTTCCCACCTGAGATTGGGGTATGCCCCTTCTTCTCACTCCATCTACTACCAGCGTCTCGACCCTTCTAACCGGCGTTGTTTGAGGCCTCCTCCTGACATGGCCGAACCACCTCAACCTACCTTCTCTCATCTTCGAGATAATATTTCCGACTCCAAGTTTTTCTCTGAAAACTCCGTTCGGGCTTGAGCTATATTTATCGTCTAATATTCGCTAGCAAATATGTTTCTCATGTCTTTTCACCCAAACAACTAAAAGATTGTCTTTTAAGCCAAATTTCGACTTGAGCTTGGAGAAGGAAAGTATGAGATGGTAGGGAGGCTTTATGTTGTCCAAATCTTACAGACTTAATGATACTATGTTTATTTTTCTTGTCCATTTAGTTATAATGGAAAAGGAAGGGATCGAGTAAGAATAATACATAGTAGTTAAAACAAGAAGGGTGGGAAATAATTGTAGCAGCACATTTCAAATTAGGAGAGAAAATTTGAAAGAAGTTGCATCCACTTTTGTAGGTGTATCTGAAATATGTGATTGTGATTACTTCTCATTTTGATTATTCTTATCATTTGATCTAACTCATAGTGGGAGTAGTATGTATGTTTAATTTGACAAGATTTTGTGAGACTTAATTTGTACTTGCTATGTATACTAAAGGGGTACGTGCTATGTATACTAAAAGTTTTTTTTTTAACAACACTAATCTTTGCAATTCATATCATTACATCTTTGAAAGGAAAGAAAAAAAATTGAGCGTAAGATGGTCACAAGAAAATAATCAATTATGTTCACTCAAGAAAATGTGTATCAATACCCTTCATAGCAAGATGTTCAAAAGCATATATAAATATTTTTGTTTGTATATATTAACGTAGAAATTGTTCTTGAAAGTACCTAGCAAGATGTTTAAAGAAAGGTTGCAAGAAGGAAGGTTGAGATAGCAAGATGTCCTAAGTTTACAAAGGTACTTTGCGTTTCCAAACATACAACGTTATCATCTGTCTGGAAAATAATCATCTATCTTAAGAATGAAGTCGATAAGATCGAGGTTTTAAGTTCAGGATCTTGGAAGTGGGAAGCCAATGTGTGAAACCAGGTATCATTTTGGAATTACTGGTGGATAGGCCAATCAACATTTAAGATCTTGTTTCTTAAGATTTTTATTCTTTAAATGAAGCGCGCACACTTTCACGAAATTTGTAGTTTGTTCGACCTCCAATACTTCTCGAATCAGCGCAACTCCAAGATTTATTGTTCATGTTAACTCAAGTAAGGATAAACCTAAATGAAAAAAGATTGTATTAAGTGGGTGCAAAACATAGATGGGGTATTTTCAGTTGCTGACAAGGGCGGAACTTTATTGGGGCAGAGGAGGGTAAATCCGATACTTTTATGTTAAATCTAGTACTCGTATCTAATTGTTTGACCCTCCTACAAATTAGGCAACCAAGAGTCATTCTCAATCTTGGCACAATGGTTCCAATAGTCTCTCATCTCCTTATATTTTCACAATCCTATATTCCAGTTACTTGTACATAGATGATTGATTGTTTTGTGTGTGTGTGTATGTGTGTGTGTGATTTATTAATTCAAGTTATTTAAGATTTTGAGGTTTTCGATTATTGTAACGAATCCACTTTATCAAGTACGACTCTGTTAATCTTGTAACCCGCTTCTGTAATTTTGTTGGCCAAATGTGCTTCTAGGTACTTTAGCAAATTCTGTTGGTATCTTTTGAAGTGTAATTTTACTTGTATGAAGTCTTAATAGCATTTATTACTATTTATTTTCATCAATAACATTGCATATTCGAGTCTTTTTCTTAGACTTTGCTTAACTAGCTAAAAGTAAGTGCTCAACATTTAGTCAAAATAACACTTTAAAGGAGTAAGCGTACCTAAATGTATTCGCTTTGCTTAACTAGCCTAATTGTATAGGACTTTTTTTTAGAACGGCAACACTTTTGAAATCAGACCCTCGAGTTAAACTATTCAAACGAGCAGGCCTCGGGACCCGAACCACTAGTAGAGACCCGTGAAGGGAAATCTTGAAACTCATGGCTTCGCACTAAAAAGAAAATTCGGATTTTCTTATACGACTGGGCTCGAGCCCAAGGCTCAATTAGCTATTAGGGTTTTATCTTATCTTATAAATACTCTTTGTAATATTTTAGTTCATCATTCAATCAAGTTGAAGATCAATTATTCTCTAGTTCTTCTCTTTAATTTCTTAAGGAGCTCGCACACGCTTGAAGTGGTGCATTATCCCGATACAACCCCTAACCGGGTCGTATCAATTTGTGCTTTAATTGAGAGGGCTTCCAAATTAGGGTTCCAATTTAAAAATATAAAAAAAAAAAAAAAAAAAAAAGTTACTGTTCATCGATCACTATTTACAGTGTACTGTTCATCGCAATATTCATCATACTATTCAGGTACTGTTTATCGGCACTGTTCACAGGTGTTTACAGGTACTATTCATCGATACTGTTCACTTTTCACGAGTTATTGCTTTTCGAGTTACTATTCATGGCATCGGGTAGCAACGATCGGGATGCACTATCTAAGCTTTTGCAAATGGGTACGGTGGCCGAATATCAAAATGAGTTTGAGATACTTAAAAATCAAATAATGGGGATCTCTGAAAACTTACTTAAATCGTTTTATATCTCTGGACTTAAACCGCTTCTACAATATACACTCTTAAGGTTAGCGCCTACAACTTTAGAAGAACCATGTTCCATAGCTCGTATAATGGAGGCTCGTTTTGAGATAATTGAAGGGAAAAAGCTGAACATTGAAGAGAAAATAAATATCTTTCTATCATGGCCAAGTGAAGAAGTTCCATATGTGATTAAAGAGTCCTTAGATGCTAATGAAGATACTGGTGTTGTTGAGGTTAATAGCGCTATAAACGATGTTTTTGATATTGGTGAGAGTAATGTGGAAAGCATGGAAGTTCGTAGTGAGTTTAGCGAATTTTCAGAAAATAAAGAAAGTGTAGAAGATGTTGTTGTGGGTGGTGGTGAAGCATGTAGGGTTGACGAAGATGAGTCGAATATAGTGATATCGCTACTTAAGGATGGAGGTGGTATATATGATGATAGTATATATGAAATAAATTTGGGTTTAATCAAGGAGTTTGTGATTAAGATGTTGGAGTGTAGAGATGTTTCCGGCGAGAGTTTGGTTTTTTGTTTGAAGTGGATATATCGCGAGAAGAGTCGTAGGGCAGCAAGAGATGGAAGAAGGGTGTTGTGTTATGTGAAGAAGAAAACGATGGAGGCTGCAATTCAAAGAAGATCATGGAATCCCGGAATTGAGAAAACTTTTGAAGACAACACCTTGAGGGCAAGGTGATTTTGAAAGAGTGAGGAATGATACGCCTGGGCTCGAGCCCAAGGCTTAATTAGCTATTAGGGTTTTATCTTATCTTATAAATACTCTTTGTAATATTTTAGTTCATCATTCAATCAAGTTTAATATCAATAATTCTCTAGTTCTTCTCTTTAATTTCTTAAGGAGCCCGCACACGCTTGAAGTGGTGCATTATCCCGATACAACCCCTAACCGGGTACAAGAGTATTTATAAGACAAAGTAGGGTAAAACCCTAAGACCTCAATAGGCCATGGGCTCGGGCCCAGGCGTATCATTCCTCACTCCTTCAAAACCACCTTGCCCTCAAGGTGTTGTCTTAAAACATTCTTAATTGACTTTCTTAAATAAACATGAAAACAATCCTAAACAAAGACACGTAAATAAAGAAAGATTATATGACATAATCTTTATGCCATACGTTTGGACTTCTTGAGTCGTTTGGGCAGCCTGTCCTCCTGCAAAATTGGCGTAATCCGGGATCCCATAACCTTCTTTGAATTGCAGCCTTCGCCTTTTTCTTCTTCCGTATTCCTTTGCATTGGACATAACACAACACCATTATTCCATCTTTTGCTGCCCCACGGCTCTTCTCGCGATATATCCACTTCAAAAAAACAACCAAACTCTCACCAATATCAAAAACACCATCTATCTCGTTATTAACCACATCAACAACCATATTTTCATCAGCATCTAACGACCTTTTAATCTTAGGTGAAGCGAATTCACTTTGTAACAATGGAATGTTATCTGATTTCTTTTCAATTATATGCTCTTTCTCCTTCTCTTCAATTGCCTCAAAACGAGCCTCGACTATATGGGCTAAGGAAAAGGCTTCTCCTAAAGTTGTAGGCCTTGCCCTCAACAGTTCTATTTGTAATGTCAGTTTAAGTCCGGAGATATAAAACGATGTAAGTAAAGATTCAGAGATCCCTGTTACTCGATTTGCTAGTACCACAAACTCACCCTCATATTCGGTCACCGTACCCATTTGCAAGAGCTTAGAGAGTGCGTATTCCGCGTCCTGATCGCTGTCGCCTGATGCCATGAATAATATTCAAGCGATTAATAACTCAAAAAAAATTGTTTTTGATGAATAGTACCCGCGATGAATAGTACTCTGATGTACAGTACCTGATGAATAGTAGTTCGGATGAATAGTACCAGTGATGAATAGTACCGCGATGAATAGTACTTGATGAACAGTACCCGATGAATAGTAGTTCGAATGAACAGTACCAGTGAATAGTACAAAATGAACAGTACCCGTGAATAGTTTTTTTTTTTTTTTTTTTTTTTTAACCCTAATCGTAAGCCCTCTCAACGAGAGCTCTCAATGAAAGCACCAATTGATACGAACCGGTTAGGGGTTGTATCGGGATAAGGCACCACATCAAGCGTGTGCTAGCTCCTTAAGAATTAGAAGAGAAGAACTAGAGAATAATTGATCTTCAACTTTGATTAATTATAATAAATGATTACAAGAGTATTTATAAGACAAAGTAGGGTAAAACCCTAAGACCTTAATAGGTCATGGGCTTGGGCCCAGGTGTATCATTTTCATTACTCTAGCGAGACTCGAACCCAGATAAAACCCTCTTCAAGCTTCAGAAGGGACTCAGGTGGCCAACTGAGATAAGTTAATTGGTTGCTAATTGTATAGGACTAATTCTATATGATCATCATTAAACTAATAAGTTGACTTTCTTAATTTCGCGTTAATTTCAGGGCCTTTTGAAAGCATTTAGCTACTTCATCACTACCCAACAATTAGAAACCAAACACCATCCATGGTACACAATGCCTTGACTAATCTTTGTTAATACGAAAATCACTCTTTTCTGACCAACTTAATAACTCATCTAATACTAACTAATTAAGTAATCAGGAAACTTACTCGCAATATGATTAGATTCCACAGTCTGTAAGTTAAGTTTCAAGTTTGAAAATCGGGTAGTTAGTATTCAGTAGCATCATCTTAGTCTTGTATTCACATTTCATTTTTTAAAGAAATTAGGTGATGATATATAGTTTGCTGGTTATAGTAATCATTAAACTATATACTATACATACGTAAATATATAGTGAACTAAATTAGCTAGCTTGGTCCACCAAGACTTTGCAAAGTTTGACGGGAACATAAATTTTAACAAATATTTCGGTCTCTTTTTCATTCAAAACCAACCAACTAACCACTTTTACTCCTTTAAAGTGTTATTTTGACTAAATGTTGTTTGATATGATTTCGCTATTGGTAATTTCTTGGTTATTCATGAACTCAAGTCAATGAACCATGCACAGTGATATATTAGAAATTGTTTGTATTTACAATGAAAATACATATATAGTAGTTAGAATAATATATATCAGGAGAAAGTCAACATGCAGATACTTAATTGAATCATGGACCATTTGTTTGACTAAATATGAACATGACTACTTTTATGCTACTTAACATGCATGCAGATGTAATATAAATATGCATGCACCTCTTTGCATTTCTGTCACCAATCACTTACCTTAACCACTGATCAAAGCAAGCTAAGCTAGCACTGCAAGCTAAGTACCCTCATCGATCAATACATATAATAATGGCCGTGATTTACTCCAAGATAGGCATCATCGGAGGTGGCATAAGTGGTTTAGCTGCTGCCAAACAGCTGTCCAAACACAACCCCATCGTGTTTGAGGCCACTGACTCCATCGGTGGTGTTTGGAAGCACTGCTCCTTTAAGACAACCAAACTTCAAACACCTCGTTGCGACTATCAGTTTTCTGATTACCCTTGGCCACAAACTCATGATAACTCTACTGATAATTTCCCATCCTATGTTGAGATACTTGATTATCTCGACTCGTATGCTAACCACTTTGATTTGTTCAAGTTCATCAACTTTAACTCAAAGGTCACTGAAATCCGTTTCGTAGGTGGCCAGGAAACCATGGCTTATCAAAGTTTGACGTCCGGAAAACCTGTTTGGGAAGTTGCTGTTCATAATACCAAGTCTGACACCATTCAGGTTAACTTAATTAACTGTCCCTTCATTAACTTCCTTCCCTTTTTTTATAGGTAATTAACGAATGTTTAATTTTGCTGTATGTGCAGTGGTATGCATTTGAGTTCGTTGTGGTGTGTAGTGGGAAATATGGGGATATACCCATAATACCTAAGTTTCCAATGAAGAAAGGGCCACAAGTGTTCAAAGGGAAGGTGATGCACTCTCAGGAATACAGCAAACTAAATGCGCAAGACTCTGCTCAACTTGTCAAGGGGAAGAAGGTTGTCGTGGTGGGCTACAAAAAATCTGCCATTGATCTTGCTGTTGAATGTGCTGAAGCTAATCAAGGTACAAACTTACATACCGACATATATATATTCATGCTTGGGTTTTTCTAACGGGTGCCGTTATGATCCTTCATCAATTTGAAAAGTTTGATAATCTAATTTTGTCATAAGAAAAGGAGAAGAATATAATATTAAGCTGAAAGTCCACTCTTGTACTTTTCACCTTTGGCAAAACATTCCATTTAGAGACTTTCAACCCATAATTACTTAATTAGAGTAATGTCAGTACCCTTAAACATGTTTTACATTGTCTATACAATATTCTTTAACGGCCGTTTTCAGCAAGGACTCTAGGTAGTTGCTACATGTAACAAGAAATCAAATATAATTACATAGACGGGTACAGGTCATACACGGGTTTGCAACCCACTCGATCCAATAACGGGCAATCTTTACACACCAACTACTTGATTATTAACAAAATTGGAGTATTTTCTCATCGCCAATAGATTAATGTGCTTATCTGAGGCATCTTTAGATGACATACATTTTTTACCTTCTTACTTTTCAAAGTAGTGGTTCAATTGGTTAATGTTTAATATTTATCCAGGGGAAGAAGGGAAAGCCTGTACAATGGTGGTGAGGACTCCGCATTGGATCGTTCCACATTACTCCGTCTGGGGTCTGCCATTCTACTTATTCTATTCCACCAGATTCTCTCAGTTCTTCCATCAAAGACCGAATCAAGGCATTCTCAGGGACCTCCTCTGCCACCTCTTCTCCCCCGTGGTAAATTACAACTCTAATTTCCAGATTCTTTTCTATCCATCATACCTCAATCTTCAGGATTCTAACAACTTTGTGTCATCGTTAATCTCTCAGAGAAATGTTACATCCAAGATCATTGAATCTTACCTGCTGTGGAAGCTTCCACTTGTCAAGTATGGACTAAAACCAGATCACCCTTTTGAGGAAGACTATGCATCATGCCAAATGGCCATCTTGCCTGACAAATTCTTTCCCCATGTCGACATGGGCAACATAAATTTCAAAAGAGCATCAAACTGGTGGTTTTGGGAAGGCGGTGTTGAGTTTGAAGATAGCACCAGATTAGAAGCTGACGTGGTGCTTCTTGCCACTGGTTATGATGGCAAAAAGAAGCTCAAAACTATGCTACCCGAGCCCTTCAGAAGTTTCTTAGAATTCCCCTCTAACATGCTGCCTTTGTATAGGTAACTAAATCAATTCTCATATGCCAGTTTTTGCTCCTCAAATGATAACTTGTGCAGATGTTTTAACAAGTATATATTGACATGCAGGGGAACAATCCACCCTCTAATTCCAAACATGGCTTTCATCGGTTATGTGGAAAGTGTGTCAAATCTTCACACTTCAGAGATGCGGTGCAAATGGTTAGCTAGGATGCTTGATGATGAGTTTAAGCTACCGTCCACAGAGAAGATCCTAGAACAGATAACCTCAGAGATGGACATAATGAAAACATCGACAAGGTTTTACAAGAGGAGTTGCATATCTACCTTTAGCATCAATCACACTGACGAGATATGCAAGGAGATGGGATGGAGTTGTTGGAGGAAGAAGAGCTGGCTGGCCGAAGCATTTAGCCCGTACACCAGTCAAGACTATGAAAAGAACATATAAATTAAAGGGAGAAAAACCATAATTTGATCTTTACACACTTGTATGTTTTACTAAATGTTTATGTATCACTAAAATAAGTGGATGCAAAGAAGCATAGTCATATAGAAGACAGTATGTGTCCAACAATGTATGTAATAAAGATGTGTGGTTTCATCACATCAAAGTGGCTTAACAAATAAATATATAAGATTACAAATAAACATGGTTAGTTATTTGTGTAGCATAACTCTTGTAAATAAATTACAAAAAGGAAGAAGGAAACTGTTGTTTTAAAGAGACTGAAGCAACTTCAAGGTCTCATCAATGTGCTTCTCGGGCTGGAACTGGTTGTTATAGACGAGCTGAACGACTCCGTTCTTGTCGAGGACATAAGTCTGACGGCCGGGAAGTGTACCAAAAAGGTCAGAAGGAACACCCCACTCTTTCCGGACTTTGTTACCTTCGTCGCTAAGCAAAGTATAAGGGAGTCGGTATTTCTTAGCAAAAGCCTTGTGTGAATCAGAACTATCGCCACTGATGCCAACAACTTGGGCTCCGGCTTTCTTGAATTTTTCGTAAGAATCCCGGAAAGCACAAGCCTAGAAAGAAACACAAATAGCTAGCTAGATAAATATATGATAATTAAGACTATTTATAACTCTAAGAAGAAGAAAAGGAGGAGATGTATATACTTGTTTGGTGCAACCAGGGGTTTCATCAGCAGGATAGAAATAGACGACGAGAGGCTTCCCTTTGAATTTGGAGAGGCTCACAGGTTTACCATCTTGATCTTTTAGTGTGAAAGATGGTGGCACTGACCCTTTGTTCACCTACAAGTTAAACACACATATTTAGCTAGTTACTATATATAGTATATAAATACACTTGATAAAGAAATGATGAAATGTACCTTAGCAGCAACTACACGGAGAGGGGTGTTGCTGAAATGATGAGTAAAAGAAGAAGAGGAGGAATTAAGAGAGAGTTTGAGGCCATGGAATTGGGATTTGAGTTGAGGTGATGATTGGCTGCAGCTAGTAGTGAAGCTTGAAGAACAAGGTGGCAACAAACAACCAACACTAGTACTGCTAGTAGTAATTATCTGCTGAGCAAAACAAGCCATTGCCCCCCTAGATTGTTGATTGTTATTATTCCAAGCTGAAGCACTAGAACTCAACTCAAGTGATAGATAGATAGATGTTGTGAGGACAAAAACATATATCTCATCCTTCACGTGGATACCATCTCCACCGCATGCCAATTTACAGTAATAAATTTACCAACCAACTTTTTTTTTCTTACACATATTTTCACAATACACTTGTCATGAGAATATTCCATAAACCTAGCTAGCTAGAGGGAATGTAATTAACTTGCAGAAAATTCTCGTCGACTATTGGGCCGAGTACGTGTCACTACTCACTTAGCTTATGTTTATTTTACTTTTTATTCATTTCCAAAACTGTTACATATGTATATATTTTTTTTAGTGGCAGAAAACTTGTAGTAAGATCAAATTATAGCAAGGAACTAGAAGAAGAAGTTACATAGGATTAGAACATGCCTTGATCGGATCAAATACAAGTCAATCCAAATTGGATTGAATACCTAATCCTGTTCAATTCAGTCAATTTGAATGTCTTCAGGATGGTGCCTTTGCGAAGAGGTTTTAAATCAAAACACACACCATTTCGATACTTCCAAATGCACCACTTAGAAGATTTAACGATCATCGTCATTAAAGACGATGACGTTTAATCGACAAGATATTTAATGACTGAAACTTTTAGGAAAAGCTTGAAGTTTACCAAGTCTTTGTTAAAAGCTTTTTCAAAAAGTCTTGTATGCAATGCTAAAAACTACTTTAAATAGCTTTTTGAAATAGTAAAAAGATACTATCTAGTTTACCCATTGCGGATGCTCTTAGTATATTGGATAACAATATCGAAGCAATTCTTCAAGGGATAGTCGAGGTTGACCGAATCGCTCCACAAAATATCATAATCAACTTGAATGATTAAGCTCAACAAATAAAATAAAATATCTTATTTTAACAACTTCAGTTTTATTAAAAACACTCTAGAAGCAAACCAAGATTACAATGAATTTTTACAAGCAAATGTTGGATTCACAATCGAGTTGAACCAAATTGGTTTAATGTTTTTGCGCCAATAAACAATCAAAGAGTGTGTAAGGGTTTTTACATCACTAGCTAACATGTCTTTCCTAGAAAGTTTCATTTTGAAACAAACTTGGTTCCTATAACGCCATATAAACCTTACACATAATATAAGGATGGGTTTATAGATAGTTGTAAACCATCGCATAATATAAGGATTCTAAATGCCTGAATTAACATATACATGCATCTTTTTCATTTCTTTAAACAATTTTTTAGTACTTTAATAAAACTAGTTGTACACCCGCGCACAGCGGCGGCGATAAATATAGTTATATATAAATATCGTAAATGAATTGCTAACCCAACTCTCATCGCAATTTTTACCCGCTTAGTGAATTCATTTCACAACACTCCAAATGTATATGCGTTAGTTGTATGTGTTTGTTTCGGTTTTCCGTATCTTTCCCGTGACATAATTATTCCCGCATATAAAAAGACCTTCACAATCTCTTACCCGTCAAACCATTTCCCAAAAGTAAATGATTTTGATAAATAAAGTTTGTATTGATTGAAATAAAGGTTAAAGTTATAAAAATTTGAATCAAAATAAAATAAACCTACTAAAAATGTAAAATCTAAAAACTCATAAAATATATCAAAATGTATGTTGAATTAAAGAGAACAAAATTTTAAAAAATATAGTGAAATTAGATCATAAACAAATTAAACGAATTAAAAGATATTTAAATTTAAAAATAAATGTGATTAAATAGTTAAGTCGTGACACGTGTCACCGCGTTATCGGAGCTCCTTATTTTAGTTTGTTAGTAGCCTTTTTGTTATTTTTAGTTAGAAGTGACACACGTCACCAACGATCAAGCTCCTTATCTTAATTTTTGTGGGCCACAACTTAAACTTTTATATAAGAAGATAGATATGCACGAGACCTAACAATATTCTTTTAGCAATGATCGTACAACGGATGCACCTTATTATCATAATCTAGATGATTCGTAGATTGGATACTTCTAAAAGCTTGCTATGACCTGAGATAAGACAAAGAAACACATTACGTTAGTCGGAGCGCGGAGGTAGACCTTGCGAACCGGCTCCAATATGAGAATAAGTCATCGGATTATCGATTGAATATGTTTGGAGAGATAAAGAGAGTATGAGAAAGAACATACCTGATAAATGAATATGATGTTGGTATTTATAGGTAAGTCGTAAAAAAGTTTTAGGCCATGTTACATGTCTTAGCCGGATTGGTTAGAGGGGAGCACATTCCCGCTGGCGAATAGGAAGGCTTCGAGTGTAGGTTGCGGTGTCCTTCACTTGTTTTCCGAAAATGTGCCCATATGCAATTGTCACGGATACGGGAATATAGGAAACCCATCACCTATAGTAGGGTTCACGCAATATTCTATGTTTGTCTTATAGTTCGGAGCCTAAGTCCCTCCGGAGGCTAAAGCTCCTCGGGGGTAAGGCTCCTGATGTATTTACCTTTGTGTATTGATGGATTCTTTTACGGTAGTCTAGTAGGCTTTACGTCAATGATCACGTTGAGCGCTATATGTGTATTGCTCGGAGGCTAGCTACGGCCATAGTTATTGTACACGATCAAGTAGTAGCAGTAGTTGAGTAAAAAACAACATTGGTCCATGGCTAGTCTTCTAACTAGAAACATATAATATTTATTTATTTGTAATATGTCAATGCATGTTTGAAAGGGGTCCGTAAACAATGTAGTCAGTAAGATGATCATCAGTTACGGTCGGGTACTATTCTATTTTTGTCCATTTGGATTCGATTGATCGGCCCTCCCCCACGTACTTTTAATTAACAGGTCAATCAAAGATGCATGAATGTGACCAACATCGAGACGTGAGCCACTAGACATTTATTCACAACTCAAAACATGCATGCCAATATGGATTTGTTTTATTATTATTATTATTATTATTGTTATTGTTGTTGTTGTTGTTGTTTATTTATTTACTTTTTGTCCCAGCATTTAAAGCTTTTTACAACAATTTGTTTTGTATGTCATATCGTCTATGGTATCTATTACTTACTATCCAGTTTTAGGATATGCAATATTTCCAAGTCATAGACTCATTTCATGGTAATTCAATAAACAAACAGTTGTCTAGTGCATGTGAAATTTCATGGTTAAGATGCTTATTGTTGGATCTTTGAGTTACTTCCCATCACCAAGCTTGGTTATATGTGGCAATGCCTCTACCATAGCCTTAGCTAATAACCCAATCCATCATGCTAGAACCAAACACTTGAGATAGACTGTCACTTCGTTAGGAACAAAATCAGACAAGGCCAAATATCACCATGTTTTGTTTCTTCCAAATCTCAACTTGCAGATATACTTACAAAGGGCTTATGCGTGTTAGCCTCTAATTTATTTAGATCAAAGTTTAAAAATTTACTTTTGTTGGAACAATATTTAATTATGTAATATGTACTTTAGTTTATGTATTGGGTCGAATTGTAGTTGATGACATGGGTCAAAGTAGGAACCCATGCAGTTAGTTAATATAGTTAAGGTTAGGTTAATTGGCGGTTAATATGGTTGACAGTTATACACCAAACGCCACAATGGTTTATGTAACTGCAACTGCCAAATATCATGTCGTTTAGTACATTATAAATAGGAGATTTGCAGTACTTTGTAACATGTTGATTCACTATCCAATATATCAATTTTATTGCATAAACTTTGTTCTTCTTTTACTGTTTTATTGCATACTCATATACACACAAAATTCACAGTCATGAAACACACTTTGAAACATAGATTGGTTGGCCATTATCTTGTGAAACAATGGTATCAGAGCTACGGCTCTCATCCTTGGGGAAGGCCAACTTCTGGATTTCAATCAGGGAGATACCTATTGAGAGAAACTCCCAAAAGGGTGTACCAATGGAACTCTAGAAGGAAGAGTATCTCTCCAAAGGGAAAAGAGATGTTGGTTCAGAAAGTACTTGAGAATGAAGCATACAATGCTTCAAAGAAAAAAGATGAATCAAAAGTTCATGGAAAGACTGCAGTGAGTACAAGAAGGCAAGATGTTACATATATAAGAAGAGAGGACATGCTTACTGGGCATGTGAAAGCAGAAAGAAACTTGCAGACATAGAATTGCAACAAGAAGTAGATACCAAGGATCAAATTACTGCAGAAGAAGCAAGATATCCTGAAAAAGTGCACATAATTGCAGACTATATGGTAGAAGGTTCGAATGACAAAACCTGGGATCAAGTTTGGTATGTTAGTTGCAACTACAAGTTTCACATGTGTCCCAGAAGTGATTTGTTCAAGGAGTTGCAGTATAAATTCAAAATGATAGGGAAGGAAGAAAATGAAAAGAAGTTCATTTTCTCCTATGGGATTGGAGATGCCAAAGTGAATACAAAGTATGGTGACATGGTGATAAGCAAAGTGAAATATACCCCTGAAGTATCTCTAAACATACTTAGTTATCATTTACTTAAGGAACAAGGGTATACCGTGCAGATTACAAACAACATGTGCAACATAAAGTACATGTATGATGAGAAGACTAATGGTATAGAGATGAGAAGCAACAAAGACCAAATCTGGGGGCCAAAGGATGTGATTGCAGAACATAATAGATTCATGGAAGATTATTTTGAGTCTATTGACCCAAATATTGAATGTTCTTTGGTGAAAGGATTGGAAGAATTAAACTGGAACAGAGATGACACCCAAGATTATATTGATGAAGAATTGATGTGCTCACACGAGGTTTTAAATTTGTAAACATGAATTACCGGTTAACTAGGAACACATTCGGGCAAGTATACCCTAGTCAAGTTGTAGTATAGTATATGGTAAATCAAGGTCGTCCCAAGAGACTTGGTTGCACTACAAGTGTTGTTTGTTTGTTTAAGCAAGTAACAAGTAACAAGTTGATGGTTATGATTGTCACGGATCAAACCAACAAGAAAAGCATTATAAGAACAAGTAACAAGTTGATGGTTATGATTGTCACATATCAAACCAACAAGAAAAGCAATATAAGAACAAGCAAGTATCAAGACATTCATCATTATTCCAATCAAACACAAAATCTCAATAATCATATCAATAACAAACATCTTTAAATAGAAAAGTAACAAGGTTTACCCAAAGTATGAATTACAATAGGCAAAGATGAAGGATTATAGCAACCTTCAAGCCTCCAATCAACTACAACTTCTAACCAAGCATACTTCTGGAAATGGCAGAGGTTTGTGGTCTTTTGGGAGAGATAAATTGGTGGAAATTCGTCCTTAAGGGTGGAGGCTAGAATTACACACAAGTTGGGATAGGATAGTTGGTGGAAACTCGTCCTTAAGGGTGGAGGCTTGAGTTTCACACCTTTGGGGTGAAGATATTGAGAGTGGTTGTGTTCTCTCTAGGTGGAAATTCGTCCTTAAGGGTGGAGGCTTGAATTTCACACCTTTGGGAAAGGTAAGTTGAGAGAGGGATGTTGTTTTAGGTGGAAATTCGTCCTTAAGGGTGGAGGCTTGAATTTCACACCTAGAGATGGAGTGGTGGATGAAAGGGATGAGAAAGATGGAGAAGGGATGATGAAATGAGGTGCCAAATGGGTTCTATTTATACTACTACCAAGGCCTAGGGTATTCAATGCATTTCTTGGAGGCCAAGGAGCTTGGAAGGACTAGAAACCATGTAGGAAGGACTAGAATCATTTGGAACACGTTTGGGATCTTAGTAGTGCGAAATGGTGAACAGACCTCCAACCGGATCCGGTTGGGCTCCAACCGAATCGGTTGGTCTTCTGATGACTCTCCAACCGAATCGGTTACGGGCTCGACCGATCGGTTGGAGCAAAATCACAAAAAGTCATAAACTGCAAAGTTGTAGATCTTTCTCTTAGCTTTCCGTGGCCGCGAACGGGAGGTCAAACGGAGTCCGTATGCAAAAGTTATGGCCAAAATTGTGAAGGTGTGTCGGGAACAACGAGTCTTCCAATATGTCTTCGTTTAAGCTTCTTTTCTTCATTTCTTTCTCGTTTTCCTTCTTGAACTTTATTCTTGAGTCTTTGGACCACTAACTTGATGACTTTATCTTCTCGAATATACTCCGCAAGTCTTTCTTTGGTCGGGAATTCTTCATACATGGAGAAATCTTCATATTTTACTTCTTTTTCCGCCTTTTTCTCCACTTTCCTATACTTGGCTACAAATGAACTAGCAAACGCACTTTGATACGATTAAGCATTAAAAGCATATGATTATAGCCAAATAACACACATAAAATCACGGATAACGCTACTAAAAACATGCACAATTTGAGCGTTATCAAGAATATATCTCTTGGAATGGAACTTTGTATGCTTTGAAGGTAAACTCGTTTAACAGATTCATGTCTTTTATGAATTTGATTAAAAAGGATGGTTTGGTTTTTAAGAATTGGGAAGCGTTTAGTAAAAAATACTTAGAAATGGTGAAATGGTTCTACCTTGTGTACTTGAACTATGATATGATTGATACCATACCACCAATGATTGGAGTGATTAAGATAGACCTATTAAGTTTGCACAAAATGGTGACAAGTCTAGGAGGTTATGTGGCTGTTTCCTTCGGAAACAAGTGGAGAGTTATTGCACAGATGCAAGGTTTAACTCAGGAAGAAGGAGAGGCAGTAAAGGACTGCTTCAAAAGGTTAATTGATTTAATGGTAGTGTACCATGAGACTGCAAGAGTCCCTTGGGGTGAAAAGCCATTAGAAGTAAGAGAAAGTCGCAAAGTTGCAGAAGCAAGAGACTTACAAGACCAAAAGGAAGATGCATGGAAGGATGGAACACAGGAAGAAGGAACGAACAAACTTGGAGTTAAACTGAAGAATGATGAAGAAGAACAACAAGGAAGAAATCAAGACAGCTGATGCGCTCCAGAACAGTCAAGGTTTATCACACAAGCCTGCCACTTGTGAATGGCAGACCGTAACAACCTTAAAACGGCTCAGGAACGAAATCAATGAAGATCTGAGGAATATAAAGTCTCCCCGGGTCGTTATGTCCCAGCGAGCTATGCGATGAATTATCAAACGTAAAGTGATCGAGAAATTTGAACGAAAAAAGGATTTGAATGATATTATAACTACAGGAGAAGCCAACAAATTACAACGGCTTAAATGCAAATTAAAGGAAATTAAAAAGATAAAATCTATTAAATAAACGCTATCACTATATTTAAAATGATGTTTTTGTTTTTATGTTTTATAAAACTGAAATTAAAATCTACGCGACGTCTAAATAAAAAACGTGAAACTTACACAATATTAACCCTAAAAATATGAAAATTATATTTTACAAACCTAATGATAAAAGAAAATATTTAGAAAAGAAAATTATTTTTATAACTAATTATCTAATTATTATTAATTAAAACTATTTTTAACTATTTAATAATTACCTAAAATTCAAGAAAATAGGAAATAAAGCTAGAAAAATAAAATTATGAATTGGAAAAGTCTAAAATATCAAAATAGAATTTTCAAAACTATTTTATATTTTTCCGATTATTTTCTATTTTTATGAATTTTAAACTATTAAAACTAATTAAATTACTAAAAATTACAATATAAAGTATGAAAAATCTGGAAAATTACTTTTTTCACTTTTTATATTTATCTAAACCTAATAAAATTGAAAAATTATTTTTTTGAACCTTTTCTGAATTTTTTGTATTAAAAGCTAATTAAAAATGCTTAAAAACTAATTTAAATTAAGAAAAATAGCAAATCAACTTAGAAAAATCTGAAAATTTCAGGAAAAGTCTAAAATTATATTAGGAAGCTAGGAAAATTGGAAAAACAAGTGCTTATGTATAGAAATTAGAAACTGATGAATCAAGTGCTTATAAATAAGCACTTGAATAAGCTAAATGAAGACTAACAAGTACCAACTGTTAACAGAAGCTTAAATATGCTAAAAGAACTAAAATTCAACAGGAATCAACAAGCTAATACCACAGAATCACAATGAACACAGATTTGGCTAATTAGAGCTTATAAGTTAAACAGGTTCTGAGGGGCCTGTTGCAGCCACAAAATAAGCACTAAATTAAGCTAGAAACCAAAAACAAAATAAGGAGATCTAAAGTAGACCTAGGTGAGAACATGCAAACCAAAAATCAGGCCTTGAGAAGCTCTGATGAACCCTGTGCACCTTGCACAAAATCTGAGAAAACTCAGTTTATAGGGACCCCTGTGAGCAGGGCACTTATGAGCTTATTGAGAAGCAGTTTTGAAACCTTTAACAAACTTGCAAAATTCCACAAAAATGCTTATAAGTAACAAGATCAGGTGAAGTTTTTAGAATGCCAAGTTTCACTTGATAAGTCCAAAAAATAAGCTCATGAAAATTCCTTGTAGTTGGCTCAAAAACAGATTTTTTTGCAACTTTGACTTTTGACAAAAGTGATTAAGTTTGACTAAAATGAACTTTGGAACCAATTTTTGGTTTGATACCGATGTAATATGATAGAACAAGTGTAATGCAAGCAAGCTTAATGAATTCTAAACATAAAATGAGATTATGCTAATCAAAAGTCTCAACAGTGGAGCAGTAGAGATGGATTTTAATGTAAAGTTGACTTTTGTGGTTTAGCAGACCAAACTATGACCAAATTGAGTTCAAATAAACTTAATAAACATGAACCACTAGAAATAAACTACTGCATACACCTCTGAGATCAGTTATGACAGTAAACCAAACACACCCTTAGTACACTGATTTCTGCACAAAACAGATTTCAACAATGAACCTACTTATTTTTATGATCAAACTAACTTAATATAACTGAATTACTACTATTAGAACAGGTTTTAACAAATTTAAACTACAAATACTTATTATGCTAAGAGACTTGAACTTGACTTACAAATGTCCAAAGCCACAATGGCTTGCAAACCAGTGAACCATGAACCACTACCCTATCCAAACCAACAAATGGCTTCCAAATCAACCCAACTCCATGTCTGAATCACCCATTTCCTGTTCTGCTTCATTTTTTTTACCCATGTTGACTTTTGTTGACCAGGTTTTAATGTTGCTTTAAACTTAAACACAAGCTTATAAAAAGCTATAATAAGCTTCTATAAACTTGTTTGAACTTGGAAAGAAGCTAATTGAAGTTTAAAATCCAGAGTTTGAAATTAAAAATTCCAACAGTGAACATATATTATGAAAATTGAACAATAACTGGAATTTATAGTGGAAAATAGTTACAATACACCTTAATACCCTTGTTTGATACAATTAAGTTTAAAAACACAACTGAAAATAATTTAAGACCTACCAAGCTAAGAAACGACATACATTTTATGAAAAATAAACTAAGTCTCCTCCTTGTTGCTTCTCTTTGTCTTTTTATACAACCAAAGTGTCTCTCTCATCTCTCTGGTCATATCCCACTAATAAAATTGACCATTGGATGACTGCAATTGATCTTGGCCATTCAAAAGCTTTTTGGCGCCAAAAGTTGTTTTAACAGCTGGGGAGGGCAGGGGTAGGTAGAGGGTGCATTTAATGAACCTTTGGCTTGTTGTGTTTGGAGGGGGGTGAAAATGATGATGGTGGAGTGTATCAGTGAAGTAGCAGGTTTGTGATGATGGAAATGGTGTCTCGTGAATGAGGGAGGGAAAGGAGGAGTCAACAGGCATTTGACTTGGGATATTAAATAACAGGGGGTCCAAAATTTAGTTGACAGGGGTCCAAAAGTAGGTTTGTGACAAGTCCAAATGTATAAAAGGTTAATAATAATCAAAGGACTAAGTATGCAATTTCAAACTTGAGGACTGATCGCCAAATCTCAAAGTTGCTCCAAGGATTGAAATTGACAAATGTTGATATTACAAGGACCAAAGTTGCCATTTTCGATTTTCCAGGACTATTTCGCCAATTCTTAAACTTGAAGGACCAATTTGTAATTTTCTCAAAACTTTTATATTTTTCACCAAAGGACTAAATTTGACAAGTTATGATTTAAAAGGACCTTTGGTGACTTTTCTTTTGAAATTTTGACTGGGGACAATTTTTGACAATTTTAGAAACTTGGGGACTGAAGCGCCATTTTGCAAACTTTGCTCATTTTTCATCCGATTTTAAACATTTTGCATCCGAAACATATAAATGCAAATTTGGAATATTTTCAAGATTTTGATGCATTTCGAGCATTTTAGACGTTTTGCGATTCAGATTGATTAAAATGATGAGTATTTACACACTCATCAATCCCCACACTAAACTATTGCTAGTCCCTAGCAATCTTTTGAGAAAACATAATGGATTTGAAACTCTTTACCAAAAGCCATTACTCGGAGTAGCCAAATGTTTCATTCAAGTAAGAACCATGGTACACCGATAACCATGTGATTTTGAGCAAACCACCGCCTTCCAACGGATTTGATTTGTCTTTACGGAAGCCGCACCTTCCGGACTAGCCAACTCTTAGATAAATTATCAATATTATCTTTGGTGAGTTGATTACCAATTATGGTTTTTCCATCGCCTTTACCACAAGCCATAAACTTGCGGGCTAGCCAACTCTTCACTTTTTAGGATATGGTGAATGAATACCATACAATTTTGGGCAAATTGCAAGCCGTCAACGGATTTGAGATATCTTTACCAAGAGCCGTTTGCTCTGGATTAGCCAATCCTTTTGTTTATTAGACAAGGCGGATCGATAACCTAATGAGAAAGTGTAAAACACTTACTCCAAAAAAAAATTTTGGCCAAAAGCGGGAATTAGGCGGATAATACATGATAAAATTCGTGAGAATTCCCCACACTTAGAAATGAATATTGCCTCAATATTCAAAGTACCTGCGGTTATGCCGAAACAAAGAACGTGAAAGGGAAATACTACGGCCTTTATTTAGAAAGAAGATTTTTTTTTTTTTTTTTTTTTTTTTTTGAAAATTCTTATATACACAACATGGGCAACCCCCACACTAAGGTGGTAGAAAGTAGAAAGAAGAAGTCGAATCTGTCAAGTTTTATCACACAAGCTAGCCACTTGTGAATGGCTAACCGTAACAAACTTCAGACATTTCGTAAATATGGGTGAAAACCCATATGGCATGCTACTATTTTTGATTACCGAGTCGCTAGCTTGACTCGATCCCGCATTCATTGGTTCATGGGAAAAGTTTGTAAACCGGGACAACCATGGATGGAATGTCCTCTCCAAAATAATGCTTCACTCGATGACCATTCACTTTAAAATTAGGACCATCGGGTTGAGATAACTCAATGGTACCATAAGGATAAACCTTAGCGATAGTAAATGGACCGGACATGGATTTGAGCTTTCGAGAAAATCTTCAATCTTGAGTTGAAAAGAAGGACTCGATCACCAACGTTGAAAACGCGGTTTTGATTTTGAGTCATGAATCTTCTTTGTCTTTTGTTTATAGATCAAAGAGTTCTCGTAAGCTTGATCACGGAGTTCATTTAATTCATTCATTTGAACTTTCCGATGATCACCACCGTCTGAATATCAAAGTTAGCATGCTTCAAGGCCCAAGATGCCTTGTGCTCGAGCTCAACCGCAGATGACACGCCTTCCCATACACCACTTGTATGGAGTGCACCCGATGGGTGTGTTGTAAGTCGCACGGAAGGCCCAGAGCGTCATCTAACTTATCCGACCAAGAGGCACGGTTGCCACCAACCGTCCTCTCAAGAATTCTTTATCCCCGGTTAGAAACTTCCACTTGCCCACTTGTTCGGGGTGGTACGCAGAGATGACGGTGAGTTACACCATACTTACCGCATGACTCTTTCAAACCGGTCATTGCAGAAATGCGTACCACGATCACTGATTATGGCTCGTGGAGTTCCAAACCTAGCAAATAAGGATTTTAAGAATTTCACCACAACTCGGGCATCGTTGGTGGGTAAAGCCTTAGCTTCAACCCATTTTGACAAGTAGTCAACAGCCACGAGTATGTATTTGTTACCACGGGAAGAAGGAAATGGCCCCATAAAGTCGATGCCCCAGATGTCAAAAATCTCACACACTTGAATGGCGTTTTGAGGCATTTCATTCCTTTGTGAGATATTCCCGTGACGTTGACAAGCGTCACAGGTTTTGACGAATTCATGGGCATCTTTGTAGATTGTGGGCCAATAGAATCCGGAATCAAACACCTTCTTGGCGGTGTAGTTGGGGCTATGATGTCCCCAAGAGGTCCGTAATGGCAAGCCTTGAGAATGTCAATGGCTTCCCGACCATACACACATCGCCGGATGACTTGATCCGCACGATTTTAAACAAGTAGGGTCGTCCCGAGTAATGTTTCACATCTTTAAAGAATTTATTTTTCCGTTGGGACGACATCCCTTTCACCACAAAGTTACCCGCATGGTAGTTTGCAAAGTCGGCAAACCATGGGGTGAAGAGTCTCCACTAAAAGAAACCACATTGAGTGTTTCGAGAGGAAATGTTTCATTAATTTCCTTTTCTCGAACACATTTTGGTGAGGTTCTCTAATCGAAAGATGATCGTGACCGTGTTCTCGGCTCCTTTTTATCACGAATAATGATATCAAATTCTTGTAGGAGGAGAACCCAACGGAGCAATCTCGCTTTGCATCTTGTTTTGCAAAGAGATATTTGAGAGCCGAGTGATCCGTATACACCACGCATTTGGTCAATATAAGGTATGGCGAAATTTCTCAAACGCATACACCATGACTAATAATTCTTTTTACGTAGTGGTGTAATGGGTCCGAGCTTCATCATAGTTTTGCTTGCGTAGTGGATAGGTGAAAATGTTTGGTTTTATGTTGCCCCAAGACCGCACCGATTGCAAAATCACTTGCATCGCACATGAGCTCAAAGGGTAAATCCCGATCGGGGCAACTAGAATGGGTGCTTAGTAAGCTTTTTCTTAAGTGTTTCAAAAGCTTCGATGCACTCGGGAGAAAAGATAAAGGAGCATCTTTTCGAGAAGATGGGTCATTGGCGAGCGATTTTAGAGAAATCTTGAATGAATCTACGATAAAACCCGGCATGACCTAGAAAACTCCTAATACCTTTGACGGTAGTAGGGTGAGGTAATTTAGCAATAACATCAACTTTTGCTCTATCTACCTCAATCCCATTCTTGGAAATCTTATGGCCAAGGACTATGCCTTCTTTGACCATAAAGTGGCTCTTCTCCCGGTTTAGATGAGATTGGTGTCTTCACACCGCTTAAGCATTTTGTCTAAGTGGAGAGACATGTATGAAATGAGTCCCCAATGACCGAGAAGTCATCCATAAACACCTCCATAGTTTCCCGATCATGTCGTGGAAAATTGCCATCATACATCGTTGGAACGTGCGGGAGCATTGCATAGGCCAAAAGGCATACGCCCAGAGGCAAACGTCCCATATGGGGGGTGAATGTGGTTTCTCTTGATCCGGCGGATCAATGGGGATCTGAAGTAACCCGAGAAACCAACAAGGAAACAATAGTACTCGTTCCTCGCTAATCTCTCAAGCATCCGGTCCATGAAGGGTAGAGGAAAATGGTCTTTACGGTGGCTTCGCTTAACTTACGATAGTCAATGCACACACGCCATCCGTAACCAATCGAGTTGGAATCAACTCGTTTTCTTCATTCGTGACAACAAGAATGCCACCCTTTTTGGAACGCAATGAATTGGGCTAACCCAAGGACTATCGAGATTGGGTAAATCAAGCCGGCATCAAGAAGTTTGAGAACCTCTTGTTTGATAACCTCGTGAATCTTAGGATTCACCCTTCTCTCGATGTTGGAATCTTTGGTTTGAAGTCATCCTCCATTAAGATTTTGTGAGTACAAAACTCGTGGTTGATACCCTTAATATCGAGAGTTTCCAAGCAATTGCTTGCTTGTGTGACTTCAAGACCTTTATGAGAGCGGTTTTCTCCTCCTCGGTTAAGTCCTTAGCAATTATGACGGTAATTTATCATCACCCTCCAAGAATGCATACTCGAGATGAGGAGGTAGGTCCTTAAGTTCAACCTCGGAAATTCTTCAAGAGATGTTTGCACCGATTTGATATCCTCAATAGTGATCTCTTTCGGAGGAGTGAAGGTAATGGATCTTCATTAAGCAATTGCTCAAGATAAAGAATATCCCTCCGAATCATAAACACCATCAATTCCAGCGGAATTGATTCATCGAGAGCCGAATTCATCGATCTCTTCCAGGAAGTCACCTCCCTCAAATGGAGTGAGAGAAGGGAAGAGTCGGCAATGATAGGTCGAGAAGATGTGGTGGAATTGGAATTCCCACCATAGAATTATGAAGATAACCAAAAACTCTTGAGAGTACTCCTCGAAGCAATGTCAATTAAATCGACTCGATTAATTGATTCCGTGTCATAATTTGTGGAGTACCTCAAGTCCGATCGAGGTTAAAGGTATGACTTCATTACCCACACGTAAAGTGATTTCTTGCTCAAATACATCTATGAGAGCACGACCCGTCCTCGTGAATCCCGCCCAACAATGAGGGAACTCGAGGGTCGACATCGAAATCAACGACCACAAAGTCACCGAAATGGAACTTTCCTACTTTCACGAATACATCCTCGGCTATGCCAAGAGGACGCGATATAGAACGATCTGCAAGCTCAAGAGTCATGCGGTAGGAATGAGTTCTAAGAGAAAGTTTCTTCCACATCGAATAAGGCATCGATTGATGCTTGCACCAAGATCGGCAAGGGCAAAGCATTCAATCATCCCGGAAAACACAAGGAAGAAGAAATTTTCCGGATCTCCTAGCTTCTCGGGAAGCTTCTTTAACAAGACTCGCCGAGCAATTCTCATTCAAAGGAGTCTTGGCCATTTCAAATAGCTTTTCCTTGTTGCTCAACATGTGTTTCGAGTAGATGCAAACTTGGGCATCAACATGATGGCATCCGAAGCTTATGTCAAAATGAAGCTCTTGGAAAATTTGAAAGAATTTTCCATTTGATGACTAGCTTTCTCATGAGCTTTGCTCATGTAACCGTGAGGGTAAGGAATAGAAGTTTTGGATTTAGGTCAACAAGCGGAGGTTCAAAACAACTCGTGTTTGGTGTTGGGTTTCGGACAACCCGAGGATGGACATTCTTGGTACTTCCGTTATTAGTAGGAAGTTCCTTGTCCTTTGTCGCCTCGTGCTCGCTTTCCACTACCTTCGGAGAGAAGAAGAAGAGGTAGTAGGAATAGCGGGTCCAAGATATGAAGCACCACTACGGTTGTGATCGCCTTTGCATCGCCTCGGATTAGTGATCGTGTTGCTAGGTAGAGTACCGAGCCCGAGGGTCGATCATTTAAAGACTTCTTGATGTCGAAATTTGGTCGACCAACAACCGATTCATTTCCTCTTGGGATTTCATGAATTGTTTCAACAACTCATCGATGATGGTCCAGTTGGAACAATGGCTTGAGTTTGCAGGAAAATTCTAGCCTCTATTGTTAGGATTAGGGCCTTGATTTTGAAAATTTCACGTTGTTTGCATGAAAATACCCGGTTGAAATTTCCCGACTGGTTTCTATTGTAATTTCCTTGGTGTTGGAAATTTTGATTCGATTCGAAAACCGTTGTTTGACTGAAATGACCTTGGTTTTGAAAACCTTGGTTTGGTCTGTTTTGATTCGATTACGGTTTTGATTGAAACCGGAGGTCCGAGTAGTGGTTAGGGCGGTGGTTCGGGTCTCTGAGAGCACGATATTGATTGCCTCCTTGATTAGACATCCCGCCCACAAAGAATGGCTTCAAAGGGTTACCATCGGTGGCCATACGATTATAATAAGCATGGGGCCACCACGGTAACACGACTTCCACTTTCTTAACTTCAAAGGAGGTGAAGTTTGTGGAAAAGAGACTTTCTTTTGGTTGGAGAGAACCAAAGCTCGGATAGCTTCCGTGAGTTTATCAATCTTAGCATCGGTGCTAGACCGACTCACGGGCGATGAAGAAGAAGGACCAACACCGACTTGTGAAACAACAGCTTGCTTCGATGCAAGGCGGACTTTAGACTTGTTTTCGATTATCGCTAAAGCTTCTTTGACGCTTTGTTAGGAAATTTCCTCCGCGGAGGAATTGAGAGAATCTTGATCGATTGACTCACCCATTGTAGAAAGTATCGAGTTGCATCAACTCGGAGAAACCGTGGTGAGGACATTTGCGAAGCAATTCCTTGAAACGATCCCACGATTCATCAAGGATTCATCAAACTTCGAGTGAACTTGATGATTTCATTTTAAGACTCGTGGTTTTGGAAGGTGGATAGAATTCATTCACAAATTTCTTCACTAGATCTTCCCATGTCTCTATTGACCGAGGGGTTGTTTTTCAAGCCAACCGGCTTGCCCTCAAGAAAAAACGGAATAGAAGAAGCTTAACAAAGATCGGTAGGGACATTCTTATACTTGATGGTAGATGCAATCTTGTTAAACCATCGAATATGAGCATGAGGATCATCCCGCCAAAACCGTAGAAGCGATTTGAAGTTACAAGATTGAGAACCGGTCTTGAGTTCAAAATTTTCACCACGATGGTCGGTATAACGATAGCATCTCCATACCCGTCGATGGGTGCTGGAGAAGCTCACACATAAGGCGTTCTTCCGCCATGATAACGGATGTCACACCCCAAATTACATTTTTGCGGAATGGAATTCTCGGGACCGACCGTCATAGCATCACAATCACAAGTTATATTGAACGACCTAAAGTGTCGTTTGGAAAATACATCGCTTGATTTAATAAAAACATTCAGAGTTACAAAGATAGGTCCCAAATGAAAGTTGCTATGCACGGAAAATAAGTTTAGTACAAGTCAAACGATGTTTTTAAAGTTCATAAAACCCAAGTGAGACACGTCGTCACCGCGACTCTATGATGTATCCACATGCATGCCATGAAGTGAATGTCTTAGATACCTGAGATAAAACATGCTTAAAAAGGTCAACACAAAGGTTGAGTGAAATCCATAGGTTTAATTAATTCGTTTGAACACAATAATCGTGGTGTGAGTTAAATGGTTTCACACTCATCGTTGAAAACAAAACAGTATTTATTTCACTAAGTTCATGACACCAAAGCGTAAACATCGCACCAATAAAAATTGGTAATCATCGTTTCATTGTCACCTAATAGGTAAACTTGCCAATTTACCTTAATGATTCAATATAGTGCGCTCGATTTCCTAAGCGGGTCAATAAGAGCGGAGTGTTAATTCCAATAGGCCTATTCACAATATTCGCGCCACCGCAAGTGACTAATGGTGCATGATGTAGGGACTTGAACATGGCAAATACTTAGTGACAATAAAACATTCGGATATAGCATGTAGTTCAAAGCATTTGTGTTCGATTAAAAATGTAGCATGTATCTCCCCAAGAGTTTGTAAAAGCAGTTAAAAGAGTAAAAGTGGGGCTATGAACTCACCTGTTGCAATGATTACGATGACAAAAGTGGATACACTGAAATATAGCGTGAATCTCGAAAATGACCTATTATGAATGATATGATACGTAATGAGTTATGTTATAATGTTATGCATGCATTTCGTATGTTATTTATACCATTTGCGAGTTTTGAAAAATAATACTTATCGTCGAAATTACTCTTTTGACGTCTTGACCATTCTTAAATTACTTTACAAGTATTTACGTCAAAATGTCATCCTACAATAGTTTCGTAATGATTTATTGTGAAATTTTAACTTTTCGTAAGTAAAATAATGTCGCCGGAAATTTCATGAAAGTGACAAAATGGCTTCAAAAACTAGTCGTAAAATGGTGTACGTCGAACGTTAGGAAACGAACTCGACGGTTTTGGAAAGCTTGTATCAAAATCTAGAAGTTTTAGTACATGAGTTTTCGTCATAGAGGTCTCGAACCTAAAGATAATAAAGGTTAAAGATGGTGATTTTGTCCAAATGTTGTGTAAAAAGTGAGTTTCGGCAAAGTTTAAGCGACCGCAAATAATTTATTACAACTCCGCTATACAAACGGTTGGTCGTTTTGAAAAATATGCTTGGTGATCTCGATTTTATTAGAAGACATCTCGTTACAAAAGTTCTACATCATCGTTAAAACAGCCTTCAATATGGTCGTTTTAGTTACCGTAACACTTGTCTCGTAAAAATAATATAGTTTTCTAAAAATAATAGTTACGGCAATTTTATGAAAACGTGTATATCTTGGTCGTTTCAAACCGCTTTCACGTATTATATGTCCTTAGCTTCGTATCAAAGTATACTAATATATTTTTGATAAGTCGAAATAGTTTATAAAGCTTAGGACTCGCTTTTGACTCGTACAAAACAAAACACCTTGTCGAAATTTTCGAAATTATATATTTCGTCGTCAAACTTGAAAAATTCATAACTTCTTCGTTATAACTCCGCTTTAATCCGCTCAAGCGCCACGGATTCGTTTTAAAGTATATTTTCTAATTATCTAGGCCAAAAACTCATGTATACTGTCGGATTTTCCAGAAATGCAAAACAAGATCAGACCACTTTTATTACTTGTCGAAAATAGTTTTTCTCGTACTAAACCTATTCCAATCCCTTCAAATCAACTCCAAAGCTATTCTAATCCTACCATACACCTTCTTAGGGTGTCATGGGTTCCTAGACATCATCAAGACCAATATATAACAAGGGAATAATTATAGGATGACTTTTATATATCAAACTCTTAAAATCAATGTAAAAATGGTATAACTAACAATAATTCTTGCATGCTTGCACAAAATATGAAGAAATAAATATGAAATGAAAATGAAAGATGTAAAATGAGAGTAATATGCTTACAAGCTACTATGATGAGGTGATTAGAACAATGATTAACCTAAACACCCTAGGTTTTTATTTCAAAACCTTAATAAGAGTGTAATCTAGAGTGTTTTAACTTGAGCTTGTAAAATTTTTGTGAATCCCTTCTTATCTCCTATGAAGGCCGGTTCTTGAGAGGAAAACAAAGAGAAAGAAAACTTTTCTACTAACTTGTATTATTAGAATGAATGAAATGAGTGAAGTGTTGGAGTAAGGATCTATACATTCAAGAAAATATCACCAACCATTTAATGCTACCCCCCCTTGGTCGGCCAAGGGGGGAAGCATTTGTCAAATTTTTTTTTTTTTTTTTCCTTTTACTTGTATGTAATTGTTAAAATGTAAGTATAATGTATAAGTAAAGGTAACTTTGTAAAATTGTAGATACATTAGTGTATTTAAGGTAGTTTTAGGTAAACGTAACTTTTAATAGATCAAAGTAGAGTATAATGAGGTCATAAAAATTGTAAAAATACATTCCTTGTAAAATTTGAGTGATATAATAATTATCGTGTAGTTTTTAAGAAAAACGTCGTAATAATACAAATTTAACGATTTATATACAAAATAAATTTAAAACACTAGGTAAACTCAAAATATAGTTTTTATAACTAAATGTAAGTATAAAAATATATCGGGATCATTTTTGGAAGTATCGGATTAAATGTTCAAAATAATAACTCACGCGATAACGTTTATTTAATATAAAATTTACGCGTTTAATGTGAAATGCAAAGTCATGAATGAACTAACATGATGCAAATGATGCTAATGAAATGTAGACTAAACTTAGTCCATATGAAATGTTCGTGATGATATGATCATGAATTCGCCGCTAAACCATTAAGGTTACGCGAATTTGAAACACGCAAACCTAGTTTACGATAAATGATGAAATAGTGAAACGTGAATTGTTTTTGAGAAATGACTTGAAATTGCGAGTTGTCACAACGGAAGTAGTGTGAGCAGTCCGGATCTCAGATCCGACTGAAGGAGCAGAAAGTCTACGAACACGCCTTCTTGGAATCTTGACAAGCTCACGAAATGGGCTCACGATCTAGAAGAGCGAAAAGATACACTAGAGTTAACTCTAAGGAAACTCGAGTTAAGGAGAGAAATGGGAATTATGAAAATCTTTCGATGAGAATGAGAATTATGAAGACGCTTTATAAAATGGTGAGAAGAATCTTTATGGGTTTTACGGTTCGAAACGTCGATATCACAACAAAATCAATTAACACAAAATCGAGGCAAAACAACGATGAACTTAACCAATAATCACAATATGAATGGCTTCTTTGAAAAAGGTACACCAATCACAAGGACACAAAGGCAAGTTTTAAATCTTTAGTTCGGGAACTTATTATGGTCGCACCCCAGGTTAGGTAGTGCAACGCCTTGGTTTGCGGTGGTAATCTTTAGAGTTGTTATTTATTAAAGAAAAGCAGCGAATCTTTTGTATTTTTTTTATATTTGATACATATATAGAAACAAAATGAAAAATATTTTGTGTTTTATACGTTTTGGATGTTTTGGGTTTTGGATTTTTATAAGAAAATATGGATATATATATAGATGGATATGGATGATATAAACAAATGACCGAATGCTCAAACAACTAATCGCTAGACGGAAGATAGATCAAGACTGACTCCGCAATGGCGCCTAAAATTTGATGCGCCGAGCAGTCAAGGTTTATCACACAAGCCTGCCACTTGTGAATGGCAGACCGTAACAACCTTAAAACGGCTCAGGAACGAAATCAATGAAGATCTGAGGAGTATAAAGTCTCTCCGGGTCGTTATGTCCCAGCGAGCTATGCGATGAATTATCAAACGTAAAGTGATCGAGAAATTTGAACGAAAAAAGGATTTGAATGATATTATAACTACAGGAGAAGCCAACAAATTACAACGGCTTAAATGCAAATTAAAGGAAATTAAAAAGATAAAATCTATTAAATAAACGCTATCACTATATTTAAAATGATGTTTTTGTTTTTATGTTTTTATAAAACTGAAATTAAAATCTACGCGACGTACAAATAAAAAACGTGAAACTTACACAATATTAACCCTAAAAATATGAAAATTATATTTTTACAAACCTAATGATAAAAGAAAATATTTAGAAAAAGAAAATTATTTTTATAACTAATTATCTAATTATTATTAATTAAAAACTATTTTTAACTATTTAATAATTACCTAAAATTCAAGAAAATAGGAAATAAAGCTATAAAATAAAATTATGAATTGAAAAGTCTAAAATATCAAAATAGAATTTTCAAAACTATTTTTATATTTTTCTGATTATTTTCTATTTTTATGAATTTTAAACTATTAAAACTAATTAAATTACTAAAATTACAATATAAAGTATGAAAAATCTGGAAAATTACTTTTTCACTTTTTATATTTATCTAAACCTAAGAAAATTGAAAATTATTTTTTGAACCTTTTCTCGAATTTTTGTATTAAAACCTAATTAAAAATGCTTAAAACTAATTTAAATTAAGAAAAATAGCAAATCAACTTAGAAAATCTGAAAATTTCAGGAAAAGTCTAAAATTATATTAGGAAGCTAGGAAAATTGGAAAACAAGTGCTTATGTATAGAAATTAGAATCGATGAATCAAGTGCTTATAAATAAGCACTTGAATAAGCTAAATGAAGACTAACAAGTACCAACTGTTAACAGAAGCTTAAATATGCTAAAAGAACTAAAATGCAACAGGAATCAACAAGCTAATACCACAGAATCACAATGAACACAGATTTGGCTAATTAGAGCTTATAAGCTAAACAGGTTCTGAGGGGCCTGTTGCAGCCACAAAATATGCACTAAATTAAGCTAGAAACCAAAAACAAAATAAGGAGATCTAAAGTAGACCTAGGTGAGAACATGCAAACCAAAAATCAGGCCTTGAGAAGCTCTGATGAACCATGTGCACCTTGCACAAAATTTGAGAAAACTCAGTTTATAGGGACCCCTGTGAGCAGGGCACTTATGAGCTTATTGAGAAGCAGTTTTGAAACCTTTAACAAACTTGCAAAATTCCACAAAAATGCTTATAAGTAACAAGATCAGGTGAAGTTTTTAGAATGCCAAGTTTCACTTGATAAGTCCAAAAAATAAGCTCATGAAAATTCCTTGTAGTTGGCTCAAAAACAGATTTTTTTGCAACTTTGACTTTTGACAAAAGTGATTAAGTTTGACTAAAATGAACTTTGGAACCAATTTTTGGTTTGATACTGATGTAATATGATAGAACAAGTGTAATGCAAGCAAGCTTAATGAATTCTAAACACAAAATGAGATTATGCTAATCAAAAGTCTCAACAGTTGAGCAGTAGAGATGGATTTTAATGTAAAGTTGACTTTTGTGGTTTAGCAGACCAAACTATGACCAAATTGAGTTCAAATAAACTTAATAAACATGAACCACTAGAAATAAACAACTGCATACACCTCTGAGATCAGTTATGACAGTAAACCAAACACACCCTTAGTACACTGATTTCTGCACAAAACAGATTTCAACAATGAACCTACTTATTTTTATGATCAAACTAACTTAATATAACTGAATTACTACTATTAGAACAGGTTTTAACAAATTTAAACTACAAATACTGATTATGCTAAGAGACTTGAACTTGACTTACAAATGTCCAAAGCCACAATGGCTTGCAAACCAGTGAACCATGAACCACTACCCTATCCAAACCAACAAATGGCTTCCAAATCAACCCAACTCCATGTCTGAATCACCCATTTCCTGTTCTGCTTCATTTTTTTACCCATGTTGACTTTTGTTGACCAGGTTTCAATGTTGCTTTAAACTTAAACACAAGCTTATAAAAAGCTATAATAAGCTTCTATAAACTTGTTTGAACTTGGAAAGAAGCTAATTGAAGTTTAAAATCCAGAGTTTGAAATTAAAAATTCCAACAGTGAACATATATTATGAAAATTGAATGTTGGGAATTACAAGTTTGAGTTGATAAAGACAAAAAGAATGAAACAAGAGGGACTTAATATGACAAGAAGAAAACCTACTAAAAGATGGAAGGGCTTGCTTGCAATGGAAGTTTTATTATTTAGTCCTTATCCTCTAGTATATAAAGAGGACATAGGTGTAGGTTTTTAATTAAGTCTTCCAATAATGTAGTCGACTAAAAGGTGTGTGTTTAGCCTAGACGTTAGGGAAGAACGTCTAGGGTATTAGTTTTAGATTAGTGTGTCCTAGGCGTATGGTTCATTGTAAACGCCTAGGTTATTAGTTTAGTTAGTAGACGTGTTCCTATAAACGTCTAAGATTATTAGAGTATTAGTGAATGAAAACCTTGTTCAATAACAAAGTATTGTTTTGATTATTCCGTTGCGTACAATATTATTGTCTTTGTTATTGATCCCTAGCCGAGCTTATAAACGATCTTATCAATTGGTATCAGAGCGGGGAGCTCTTGATATAGGGATTTATTCAAGGTTTTGGATGTCGAAGAAGCAAAGCAGATTCGTAAAAGGCTAACTACAGTGATTCGGTGTTCAAGATTTTATTGTCGCAGATGAAGCTAATTCGTAAAAGGGTCACTGTCAACGAAGGTACGAATAAAATTTTTTTTGGGTATCGATATTAATACAACTTGAAGAATGACTGGTCTCACGTGGAGTTGTGTGCTGGGACCCACGAGGTAATATTGCTTGGACTATTTGATAACATGGTTTCAGTTTGAATATTGATCACTAGAGGTAATTGTCATATGGTGTCACGTGCGTACGGCACAAATAAATTGATGGTGACGTTTTTTTTTTTTAGTAAATATTGGGGCCTTCATTATTTACGTCACATGGGTTTTGATCGTGTACTTCGCAAGAAAAGTCGAGGTTTTTATATAGTTGAGTTATGAGCTGGTACAACGCAAGACCGTGGGGCTATTTGATTCGTTTTCATCATGATGCACATATGAGTTCAAATTAAAAGCATTGTTAGATTTTTAAAGTCTCGCCGAGGATTTTAACAAGATCTTGTTGCAAGTTTTATTCAAGGTATTGCATGTTTGTGAACGCATCGCTACTACGTTTTAAAGTATCGCTGCTGCGTTTATATCAAAGGTGTCGCCGAGTTTTTATAAGGTCATCAAGGTACCGCAGATTTTAAACGAAAGCATCACCGACGTTATTTGAAAGTCCCGCTCGCTTTTCAAAGCATCATTATGAAAGTACCGCTCCTTCCCAACGATCTTGTTTCTCGTATAGATTTCGATTTAAGGGGAAGTCGAGCATGATTTTTGGACGACACACAGAGGTTATTGTTCACACACACAGGAAGAAATTTATGTTCTTAAAAGGATTTAAAAAAAGGCTTGTTATGGAGATTTATTGAAGAATTGATTACGAAGAGGATTATTTATCACTTATTTGAAGGTGAAGTGAAATTGCTTGATTTGTGTTCTTATCATCTAGCTTGATGAATCTAGCAATGTGTGATTTTTCTTATAATGCTCTATGCACACATTGTCTATCACTTGAAGGAGTTACATTGTAGTGCTCAGTGTCTCATACTAGTTGAGGATTCTTTTCAAGGGATTGCGGTCTACTTATATTGGTGGTTCGTATAAGTATGGAGTTTCGTGGATAGTAAAAGATTTAAGACACAAGTTTGGGAAATTCTACTTCTTCATCAAGTTCGTTATATTTGGTTTTCTTCACAAAGTGATCATTACAAGGAGCTTACAGATTTTGAAGAATCAAGAAGATGGTTAACATATGGTTTTAGGGAAGCTTATTGTTAAAAGTTTAACCATCTACATGCATCACTCAAGGGAAGTGTTTGATTTTTACTATTGTTGATCATTATTACTACTCCTAGTTGAAGTTTTCTACTGTTTTGGATCCATTTTTCCTATGGTGCGTAATGGTGGGCGATTTGAAGCATTGGATGGCTTAGATTGGAAGTATGATATTGGTTCGTAGTGGTCAAGATCATTATTTGCATACGTTCCCTATTTAGATAATAACAAAAAGGGAAGAGATGTTTGAGTGGCGTGGCATGGATTAAGGGGAAGACAAAGGAAGACATACTTGTTTCATTCATGGTGAGATTCCTGATCTCAATTTCTCTACTTCGTCTAGGGAAGTTCGTTCAAGAATGGTTTTGTCATTATCAACTAGGGAAGATTGTTGGGAATTACAAGTTTGAGTTGATAAAGACAAAAAGAATGAAACAAGAGGGACTTAATATGACAAGAAGAAAACCTACTAAAAGATGGAAGGGCTTGCTTGCAATGGAAGTTTTATTATTTAGTCCTTATCCTCTAGTATATAAAGAGGACATAGGTGTAGGTTTTAATTAAGTCTTCCAATAATGTAGTCGACTAAAAGGTGTGTGTTTAGCCTAGACGTTAGGGAAGAACGTCTAGGGTATTAGTTTTAGATTAGTGTGTCCTAGGCGTATGGTTCATTGTAAACGCCTAGGTTATTAGTTTAGTTAGTAGACGTGTTCCTATAAACGTCTAAGATTATTAGAGTATTAGTGAATGAAAACCTTGTTCAATAACAAAGTATTGTTTTGATTATTCCGTTGCGTACAATATTATTGTCTTTGTTATTGATCCCTAGCCGAGCTTATAAACGATCTTATCATTGAACAATAACTGGAATTGATAGTGGAAAATAGTTACAATACACCTTAATACCCTTGTTTGATACAATTAAGTTTAAAAACACAACTGAAAATAATTTAAGACCTACCAAGCTAAGAAACGACATACATTTTATGAAAAATAAACTAAGTCTCCTCCTTGTTGCTTCTCTTTGTCTTTTTATACAACCAAAGTGTGTCTCTCATCTCTCTGGTCATATCCCACTAATAAAATTGACCATTGGATGACTGCAATTGATCTTGGCCATTCAAAAGCTTTTTGGCGCCAAAAGTTGTTTTAACAGCTAGGGAGGGCAGGGGTAGGTAGAGGGTGCATTTAATGAACCTTTGGCTTGTTGTGTTTGGAGGGGGGTGAAAATGATGATGGTGGAGTGTATCAGTGAAGTAGCAGGTTTGTGATGATGGAAATGGTGTCTCGTGAATGAGGGAGGGAAAGGAGGAGTCAACAGGCATTTGACTTGGGATATTAAATAACGGGGTCCAAAATTTAGTTGATGTGGGTCCAAAAGTAGGTTTGTGACAAGTCCAAATGTATAAAAGGTTAATAATAATCAAAGGACTAAGTATGCAATTTCAAACTTCGTGGACCGATCGCCAAATCTCAAAGTTGCTCCAAGGATTGAAATTGACAAATGTTGATATTACAAGGACCAAAGTTGCCATTTTCGATTTTCCAGGACTATTTCGCCAATTCTTAAACTTGAAGGACCAATTTGTAATTTTCTCAAAACTTTTATATTTTTCACCAAAGGACTAAATTTGACAAGTTATGATTTAAAAGGACCTTTGGTGACTTTTCTTTTGAAATTTTGACTCGTGGACAATTTTTGACAATTTTAGAAACTGGGGACTGAACTCGCCATTTTGCAAACTTTGCTCATTTTTCATCTGATTTTAAACATTTTGCATCTGAAACATATAAAATGCAAATTTGGAATATTTTCAGTATTTTGATGCATTTCTGAGCATTTTTAGACGTTTTGCAGTTCAGATTTGACTAAAAATGATGAGTATTTACACACTCATCAACAGCAATGACTTTGAAGTCATTGTTTGAAAGACCAGAAGAATCACTTAGAAGGTTTTAATGCTAAATAATTAAGGGGAGAATGTTAGCCTCTAATTTATTTAGATCAAAGTTTAAAAGTTTACTTATGTTGGAACAATAATAATATTAGTGTCTAGTAACACGTTGTTAGCAAACGAGACAAACACGTTGTATATGTGCGTGTTTCAATTCAGTCGATACATATGTAGAGCTTGCCAAAAGTAATCTATTTGGAGTAGAGTGGATTGTGGATACACGTCCACTAAAAACAATTTATTTGTAATCTGTTCCAATGATGGCTGGAAATTCCATTACGCAAGGCTAAGTTGTAACAATACTTGATAGCTACTGATATAGGCAACACATTGTAAATTTGTATTGAAATTAAGAAATAATTACAAGAAAAAGTGGTTACATTAATAAAGGTGTGGAGTCTAAGTATCTATATATACATTAATTTGTTTTATAATCAACCATCATCTACACATTAGCTGGAAACATCATAGAGATAGTTAACTAGTTGATTACGTAACTGAATACAGCTTCGAGCTAATTATATCTGTAGCTATTGAGCCCATGGCACCCCTTTGGCTTAATGGCATGGTATTATACATGATAAATATGGCGTAAGAAGAAGTCAGATATATTAGTTAATCTCAGCAAGCATACAAGTTGACAATATCCTCTAAAGAGTACTCCGGTTAAGGGTCGGCATTATCAACCATCCATAGCAAGTGTTCAAAGAGAACAACCTCGCAGTCGACCACCACCCCATCTCCTAATGATCCAGAACAAAGTTCTATAAGTTATTGAAACACTCGATACCAATTGTTAGTACCGGTTAGAGAGAAAAACAATTGGGAATCAAGAAATGTATATATTATGTCAACTTTACCACAAATTAAAAATGTGAAAAGAGATGTTATTGCATCCAAAGATTAGGGTATTTATACTCTTCCAATCATTGATGACAAATTAGACTTATTACACTTTTAATCACTAGTACTGTTAAATAATGTGAAGGACCAAGAGTGTCAAGTTTCAAAGTCTAAATAAAGTTTATGCTGAAAGTGTAGAAAAGAGAAGTTCAGGGGCTAAAGTGAAACATGGCTGAGTATATAACGTTCTATCCAGTCTAGGGTTTCATATCTTTCATTCTGTTGATTAGTCTCTCTCTCTAAAATCTTCACACAGTATTTGACTTTCTCTTGTGATATCTATCTTGATATCAGTCTGGGTATTTGGTTGGTTCTTTGTATCAAGATCAATATTGTTTGATCTTGTTAAGTCTGAGTGTTGAGTAAACTTTGTGGTGAGATCACTGGTGTCTACTTAGTAGAGATCAGTTATTGTTTCTTTGTATTTGTATTGGTAAGCACCTAGTTGGGGACTTATCTTCTTTATATTCATATAATAAATACACCGTGGGGTGGTTGGCTGGGTGTAGTAGTTGATTGTTGTGTGCTCTTGATCATTTTTACATGGTATCAGAGCGCACGGTTCTGATCTGGTGGTTTTGAGATTCTAGGGTTTCTAGGGTTTCGAAGTTATTTTTGGGGATTCTTGCAATTGGTGGTTGAATTGGTTAATTGAGATTGTTTTCTTAACGGCCGTGGTTGATTGGTTCTGTTTGGGATTGGATCTGGTGATTTTGTGGGTTTCTTGGTTAGGGTTTCTTGAAACCCTAATTTGGTATTTTTGGGGGTTTTCATCCCTGGTGGTTTCTTATTGTTTCTTTGGCCTGTTCTTGATACAATCTTGCTAGATTCATTTAATCTGGTGAATTTTGTATCTCTTTCCGCTGATATATCTCTGTAAGTACTTCTTTCTCTTAAGATAACACAAAATTGGTTTAGAAGGTGCAAACGGGACAGTTAACATCTTGATATGCCAACCTAGATTGGTACGAATACCTGCTCTGGCTGTCCCCAATCTTCTGGCTGGTTTGTGGTTATTCTTGGGTGTGAGTTGTAGATTTTATAGTTTGTTATTTCTGCTCTTTAGTTTTTTGTTGTGTCTAAGTCGAAGGAGGATAGGATTTGGGCAGTCTTGGAAGTTGGTTAAGTTGTTTAGTTCTGGTTATTTGTTCTTGTTGTCTGCTTTTATTGCTTGTTGTGATTGTTTCTGTTTTTTCTTACTGGTTGTTCTTGTTGTTTGGTTAATATGGCTATTGAAGATGAACCTAGTGGTAGTAATACTCAAGTGTTAATTAGTAATCTTGATGCTGGTAATCCTCTTCATATTCAAACTAATGATAATAGTGAAACTGCTCTTATTCCATTTAAATTGCTTGGAACTGAGAATTATAGAATTTGGTTTGGTGCTATGAAATTGGCTTTGCAAGCTAGGAATAAGTATAGCTTTGTTGATGGTACTTGGCTTAAAGAATCATTTGTTACTAGTAATGTCTTGTCTGCTCAATGGGATAGGTGTAATGCCATTGTCTTAACCTGGATTATGAATTCTGTATCTCATGATGTTTATATGGCGTTAGTTTATTCTGAAAATGCTGCTTCTGTTTGGCAAGAATTAAAAGAAACATATGATAAAGTTGATGGTTACAGTATATACAATGCGCTACAAAAGATTAATTCATTAAACAAGGTGGTAGTTACATTGTCGATTACTATCATTGGCTAAATTCTTTATGGAGAGAATTTGATTCTCTAACTAAATTGCCTAAATGTGTTTGTGAACATAAATGTGCTTGTGAAGCTAGTATCGAGTTGGTATTGCATCGCAAGCTAATGAAACCGATGCAATTCCTTATGGGTCTTGATGATTGTTATCAACTCGTTAGGATGCGTTATTAACTGAGATCCTTTACCTGAGGTTAAGGATGCTTATGCTGTTGTGTCTAGGGAGGAGTCCCACAGAGGGATTCCTGAGTCTTCTAGTGTTTCTGAATCTAAATTGAATGCTTCTTCTTTTGCTGCTAAGTCATTTAATAACAATAGAAGATTGTATAACAACAGTAACAACACTAGAGGAACCAGTTCTAATACTAATACTGCTAATAGAGGTCCTAATCCTAATTTGAATTGTAAAAACTGTGGTAAGATTGGACATACTATTAAAAGATGCTATGAACTCATTGGTTTTCCACCTGGATTTGTCAAGAATAATAATCCACCTAAACAAAATGTTTTTAGACAAAACTATAATGCTAATATTGATAAAGTGTCCGAAAAACTTCTACTACTTCATCCGCAAATACATCTTCGGTTTTACTTCGAGCGATGAAGAAACTCTTGTCTTTGATCAATGATAGTTCTCATTGAAGCATACATGCCAATATGGCGGTAGGGCTTCATTCTTTAATGGAAATGTTTGGTTTAATATTAATTTTTCTAAATATTTCTTTGGGAATTCTAGTCTTTATGTTAAAACTATATCTTTGGGATGGATCATTGATTCAGGTGCTAATCAGCACTTGACTGTTTCTACTGTTGGTATGTTTAATGTTGTGGATATTTCTAGTCTTAAGATTACTGTTGGACATCCCAATGGTACTCTTGCTACTATAAGTCATGTTGGAAATCTAAAATTAACTAATATCTGTGTGAGTTTGTTGTCTGTTAATAAACTGATTAGAGATAGCAAAATGTTTGTTGGTTTTGATGAAGATACTTGTTATATTCAGGATTTGAAAAGGGAGAATGTTCTGGGGACTGGTAGTCAGTCTGATGGATTGTATTTGTTTGATATGCAGCCTAATAATACTTTGGGTGAGTGCAATATGGTTATGTCTTATAATGTGTCTAAACTTGTTTGGCATAATAGATTGGGTCACCCTGCTGATCCAGTCTTGTCTGTTCTTCAAAAGGATCTTGGTATTTCCAAGAATTCCTCTATTTCTATTTGTGAAATCTGTCACAGGGCTAAGCAGACAAGGGAACCTTTTCCTTTGTCTGATCATAAGTCTAAGAATCTTGGTGAACTTGTTCATCTTGACTTATGGGGTCCTTACAGAGTAACAAGTAGAGAAGGATATAAGTATTTTCTCACTATTGTTGATGATTATTCTAGAGCTGTGTGGACTTATATGATTAAAACTAAAGATGAGGTGTTTGATGTATTCTGCTCTTTTATTCACTTAATGTCTAATCAATTTGGTATTAAAAGTAAAACCGTTAGATCCGATAATGGTATCGAATTTGTAAATAAAAAATGAGTGGAATGTTTTCGATCTTGGTATAATACATCAAACATCTCAGACTCATACACCTCAAAGAAATGAGATTGTTAAAGGAAACATAGACACCTACCAATGTACCTAGGAGTCTTATGTTTCAAGGGGATTCCTTTAAGGTTTTGGTCCGATTGTGTTCTACTGCTTGTGTATCTTATAAACAAAGCTACCATCTTGATTCTAAATGGTAAATGTCCCTATGAGTTATTGTATAAAACTAAACCTAATCTTTCCCATTTGAGGTCTTTTGGATGTCTGTGTTTTGCTACCATTCTAAATAATCATGATAAGTTGTCTTATAGGTCTGAAAAATGTGTTCTAATTGGTTTTTCTTCTACTAAAAAGGCATATAAACTTTTAAGTTTGGATACTAGAAATGTGTTTTATGCCAGAGATGTGAGGTTTTATGAAAATGTTTTTCCTTTAAAAATGAAAACCTGTGAGTCAACTGATACAAGCTGTGTAAATGAGGTTGAACACTTGAAGTTTTTTGATAATCCAAAGTCTCAAAGACCCAATGATGAAGGGGAAGATACACCACCAATTGAGGATGGTAGTATGCCATCTTCATATGATGCTGGTGATAATGAAATAGATACTACTTATATGCATCATGAAGATGGGCAATCTGCAACCCACTTTGGTGACCAACACTGGTCTGAGGGCAATTCTAGTTTTGAAAATACTGGTTTAGTTTTTAATCATTCTGAAAATGTTAATGAAGATGTGCAGACACCTGTATTAAGAAGATCTAGTAGAGAGTCTAAAACTCCTATTAGATTTAATGATTATGTGATGCATTCTAAAGTCAGATATGGTATTGAGAAATATGTGAGTTATGCTAGTTTGACTAGGACTAATCTGTGTTTTGCTTCTACATTGAATAAATCTGTTGAACCTAAAAATTATGAAGAAGCTGTTAAAAATCCTAATTGGTCTGAAGCTATGAACAATGAAATTGAAGCTTTAAATAGAAACAATACCTGGACTGAATGTAAGTTACCTGTTGGTAGACATGCTATTGGATATAAATGGATATGGAAAATCAAATATAAGTCTACAGGAGAAATTGATAGATATAAAGCCAGATTAGTTGCTAAGGGTTTTAATCAAAGAGAAGGTTTTGATTATGATGAAACCTTTAGTCCTGTTGTGAAAATGGTAACTGTCAGATGTCTAATAAGTATTGCTGTTAGTAAAAACTGGCCTTTATATCAGTTAGATGTTAATAATGCTTTCTTATATGGTGATCTTGATGAAGATGTTTATATGCAATTACCAAAAGGCTTTAATGGTGGTGATGATACTAAAGTATGTAAGCTTAATAAGTCTTTATATGGACTTAAGCAGCTCTAGACAATGGAATGCTGTTTACTAATGCTTTAATTGAACATGGTTTTGAGCAAAGTAAACCTGGATTATTCTTTATATGTTAAACAAAAAGGTTCGTGTTTGTTGCTTTGCTTGTGTATGTTGATGATATTGTTATCATCGAATGATGAAGTAGAAATCAATAACTTTAAAAGTTTTTGAGTTCTAAGTTTATGATCAAAGATTTGGGAGAATTGAAATATTTTCTTGGGATTGAAGTTTTGAAAATGATAATGGTGTTTGTATGACCCAAAGAAAGTATTGTTTGGAATTGTTATATGAGTATGGTTTGCTTCACTAAGCCTGTTGATACACCCTTGCTCGAAAATTTTGTTTTGAGTTGTCTTGAAGCTAAAAATGATAAAGTGTTGAATAATATAAATAACTATCAAAAATTGGTTGGTAAATTGATATACTTAACTAATACCAGACCAGATATTAGTTATGTTGTTCATTGTTTAAGTCAACATATGCATAAACCTTTACAATCTCATCTTAAGGCTGCTCTGAGAGTTTTAAAGTATTTGACAAAGTCTCCTGGTTTAGGCTTGCAATTTGATAAAGAGTCTGATCTTAAGCTTAAAGCTTATGCAGACTCTGACTGGGCTAAATGTCCTCTAACCAGGAAATCTGTAACTGGTTTTTGTGTTTTCTTGGGTAATTCTCTTATTTCTTGGAAAAGTAAAAAACAAGCTACATTATCTAGAAGTTCAGCTGAGGCTGAGTATAGAAGTATGGCTTCTACAACTTGTGAAGTGATTTGGTTGAGCAATTTATTACATAGTCTTGGTCTTAAAGAGTTGTTGCCTGTGAATATATTTTGTGATAATAGTGTTACAATTCAGATTGCAGCTAATCCTGTGTTTCATGAAAAAACCAAATACTTTGAGTTGGATGTGCATTTGGTTAGAGAAAAGGTTTCTGCTGGAGTGATTAAGACTGTTAAGATTCATACATATATGCAAGTGGCAGATATTTTTACTAAATGTCTTGGACAAAGACAACATTCTTTGTTTTGCAAATGTCTTGGTATGTTAGATTTGTTTGCAGGTATTAACAATGGTGATAAGAATAGCAGTCTGGAAAAAGATGGAAGCAGTTTACATGATGCTGACTTATCAACTTGTGGAGGGGTGTTAAATGATGTGAAGGACCAAGAGTGTCAAGTTTCAAAGTCTAAATAAAGTTTATGCTGAAAGTGTAGAAAAGAGAAGTTCAGGGGCTAAAGTGAAACATGGCTGAGTATATAATGTTCTATCCAGTCTAGGGTTTCATATCTTTCATTCTGTTGATTAGTCTCTCTCTCTAAAATCTTCACACAGTATTTGTCTTTCTCTTGTGATATCTATCTTGATATCGATCCGGTATTTGGTTGGTTCTTTGTATCAAGATCAATATTGTTTGATCTTGTTAAGTCTGATGTTGAGTGAACTTTGTGGTGAGATCTTTGGTGTCTACATAGTAGAGATCAGTTATTGTTTTTTTGTATTTGTATTGGTAAGCACCTAGTTGGGGACTTATCTTCTTGATATTCATATAATAAAATACACTGTGGGGTGGTTGGCTGGATGTAATAGTTGATTGTTGTGTGCTCTTGATCATTTACCACAATTAGGAATCAAGAAATGTATATATTATGTCAACTTTACCACAAATTAAAAATGTGAAAAGAGATGTTATTGTCATCCAATGATTAGGGTATTTATACTCTTCCAATCATTGATGACAAATTGACAATAGAGTTATTACACTTTTAATCACTAGTACATAAACTACTACAAGAGTAACTAAATTAAACTAACACTAGACTACCAATTGACTATTGTTACATTCATTTATAATTCCTAATACAAACCAAAATTACAATGAATCTTACAAGCAAACCTGATTCACAATCCACTCGAACCAAACAGGTTTATTGTTTTCGCTTCTATGAAACATCCAAGAGACTAGTGTGTAAGTACTGTTAATTGTACATCACTAGCTAACATGTCTTTCCTATAACAAACTTGGTTCCAATAACGCCATACATATAACCTAATTGGTGGTTTTGCACAACCACATAAAAGAAAACTTGAATGATTCGTAAACCATCGCATAATTAAGGATTCTAAATGCCTGAATTAACATATACATGCATATTTTTTTCAATTGTTTTAACATTTTTTAGTACTTTAATAAAATATTCATGAGACCTAGCTAAAGACAATATTGTTTTAGTAGTAGCAGTAGTTGAGTAAAAAACGACATTGGCCATGGCTCGTCTCCTAGAAACAGATAATATTTAGTCGGTAAGATCGATGATCATCAATTATGGCCGGGTGCTATTCTATTTTGGTCCATATGGATTTGATTACCCGGCCCTCGTTGTTCTTGCAACATGCACGTACTTCTAATTAACCGGTCGGTCGAAGATGCATGAATGTGACCAAGAGACGTGAACCACCAGACATTCATTCACAACTCACAACATGCATGCCAATATGGATTTGTTTTGTTATGTTTTCTCTTTTTTTTTTGTCACAACATTTAAAGCTTTTTACAAAAATATATTTATAACCAAGAAAAATATATAAATTTATAACCAATGTGTAGTCAATTCGTTGTACTAGTACTTAATAATAATGTGCTTGTAATTGTCACACGGGAAGCAAATACGTACTATCATTGATGTATATATGCAAATGCAAGTGGTGTACATACATTTACAGCCTGAGTTAAGATTCACATGTGATGGGGATATGCAAGTGGTCAGGGCCGGCTTTAAGGGGGTGCAAGAGGTGCTATTGCACAGGGCCACCGCTTAATGAGGGCCACAAAATTTCATGCACTTTATTATATGTATATACACAACATGAGACGTGAGTTTAACTAGTTCACGCACTAGTGACAAGGACGGACCTTAATGGAGACCGGGGGGGCCGGGAATTTGCGACACCTAGTGTAAAAATTATAGGTTTTAGGGGTAATTTAGTTGAGGTTACAAACAAATCTCCGATTCGTCCCTCCCAAAATAAATTCGGCCCCCCTAAAAAAATGTTCAAGTTCCGTCTATGACTAGTGATACATGTTTATTTTGTATGTGTGTTTAAGGGCCTCTTTGTGGTGATGGCACGGGGCCACCGAAATCCATGAGACGGCCCTGCAAGTGGTGCTTCCAATTGATTTTCACAGCTAGCTTGACGTTAGTATTTGTCGACTAATCCATGGGGTTTGAACCCAGAGACTCAAACCGGGAGATCGAAAACCTTCCTTTTTCAGGAGGTTGGCGTCATTATTTGTTTCCTAACCAATAGATCCATACACAGGAAGCACCATATATAGAAATAATAAATCAGATTATTACTAATTACGTACAGATCGAAATACAAGTTAATTTGTAGCTGCTGGGAGCCCATAGCACCCCTTCATTTGACTTAACTTATGGTATATATAATATAGTGTGTGAATACATTATAAGAAGAAGAAGCTAGCTAGCTAGATCATTTAATCAGCAAGCATACAAGTCGACAAGATCGTCTAAAGAGTCCGGTTGAGGGTCGGCATTATCAAGCATCCATAGCAAGTGTTCAAAGAGAACCACCTCGCAGTCGACAACCACCTCATCACCTGATGATCCAGAACAACGTTCCACAAGTTCTTGAAACACTCGATGTTCCGCCACCTTTGAGCTTATATAGTAACGACGTCGAGACTTCCCCACATACACAGCCAGCTGGCAACTGTGTCCAGAAGTAGTATATTCTTCTTCTTCTTCTTCTTGATCAGCCGCTATAGCGCTGCGGCTGTTGCTAGATGACTTGCCCAAGGAGTTCCATTTCTTTAGCACTGATTTGAGTTTAGTTAGCTTATTATTTCCAGATTTGGCCATATTTTGAATGCGGAAGCTAGATGAAAGTGTGAGAATTATGTAATGTGTGAGAATTTTGGTTGGCATGTCTCTTAGTATATATAGATATAAAAGCATGTGGGTTACTTAGCAATTTGCATGGGTCCACACTCGTTGTTGATGGCTGGCAATGTTAGTGAAACTCAATATATATATGTTGCTAAATAAAAGTAAAAACAGAAACAACATCATGCTTCTTCATCCACAAGAATCGATAAAAGTAAAAACAGAAACAAAGAAGATGGGTGTTGAACCCTTTATAAGAATCTGATATAAGAATACAGGAAGGGTTAACGATTGTTTACATAATCCTAATCTATTTATACTAGATGAAACGGTTCCTTTGAACATATGGAATACCGTTTCATGTAAAGTAAACAACACCAAACAACTAAACGATACAACCTTTCTTAAATGTTATATCCCTAAACCTAAACTAAATAACCGTTTTTCTGCCTAATGGGTTTGTTGTAGGCCCATCACAGAAATCTTGCATGCTTTTTTTACTTTTGGCATCCAAGACATTAAGTTGTTCCAACACAAACACATTAAGATAGACAGTCACTTTATTAGAGACAAAATTAGACAAGGCGGCCAAATATCACCATGTTTTGTTCCTTCCAAATCTCAGCTTGCAGATATACTTACAAAGGGCTTATGCATATAACTCTACTTTAATTATCTGTCCAGTTGGGCATTTGTGACCCTTACGCAATGCCAACTTGTTGGGGGAAAGGGGGTTAAAATGGATACAAGTGCCAATCCAAACACTCCTTCTACACAATCAACCACTACGCAGAGTTACAAGTCCTTCAATTCCCAGATGAAAGTTCTCCACATTAGTAGCTTAACATGTTGTAATAGAATGTGCTTTTACTAGTCTTACTAGTTGTATCAGTTGTGTAAGTTGTATTAGCAGATTAGTTAGCTTAGTTGACTTTCTTAATTTGACTAGTTCTTGTATAAATAGTTCATCATGTGATCAGATTCATTACGAGTGAAATGAAATCATTTTCACCATCTCTCTCATTTCTCAATAGTCGACATCTATCTAGAGACATCGTTCTAACTGTAGTTGAGTGAATACGACATTGGTATTAGCTGTAATGCATCAAATGATCGAGAGAATGCTAGCTTGGATCCGAAGATTGAATGGTCCCCTCGCTCACTGCTCGAGCTGCCGCATGCACTTTCAATTAACCTGTCAAACATCGATGTGACCAAGACACCACAACATGTATTTGTTTTTGTCTAAGTAAAACAAATAAATGAACCACTGTGTAGTCAGTTTGTTGTAAAGATTACTGTATGTATCATTGATGGATGCATGCAACTGGTTTTCACTACTTGTTTACTATAACTATAATTGTATTCGCGTTATATATGCAACGACAATCAATTGACAATATGGGTCGCCACTTAATTTAATGTCAAATCTTAGTGTCCATAATACCCACAGAAGTGTTTGCAATCTGTGGGTCGATAAAATATTAGTGTCTACTAACACGTTGTTAGCAAACGAGACAACCTATAAGAGCGCTAGGTATCGTTTTTCAAAAGAGAAAAACTTTTAGGTAAGCGGTTTTTGGTGTGTGTTAAAACTTAAAACTTCAGATCATTGCCGAAAACCGCCAAAAATGAAAAACCTGTAAACTCTGACTATTTGTGCATCTACGTTTTGTGCTGATACCGTACTAGTGTATATGTGCGTGTTTCAATTCAGTCGATACGTATGTAGAGCTTGCTAAAAATAAGCTATTTGGAGTGGAGTGGATTGTGGATACACGTCCACTAAAAACAATTTATTTGCAAGCTGTTCCAATGATGGCTACAAAATGCCATTGCGCAAGGCTAAGTTGTAACAATACTTGATAGCTACTGATATAGGCAACACATTGCAAATTTGTATTGAAATTAAGAAATAATTAGAAGAAAAAGTGGTTACATTAATAAAGGTGTGGAGTCTAAGTATCTATATACATATACATTATTTTGTTTTATAATCAACCATCCACACATTAGCTGGAAACATCATAGAGATAGTTAATTAGTTGATTACGTAATTAAATACAGCTTTAAGCTAATTAATCTGTAGCTAGGGAGCCCATAGCACCCCTTTGGCTTAATGGTATGGATTAATTAATCTCAGCAAGCATACAAGTCGACAATATCCTCTAAGTTAGAGTCCGGTTGAGGGTCGGCATTATCAAGCATCCATAGCAAATGTTCAAAGAGAACAACCTCGCAGTCGACCACCACCCCATCTCCTAATGATCCAGAACAACGTTCCATAAGTTATTAAAACACTCGATACCAAATGTTAGTACCGGTTAGAGAGAAAACAATTGGGAATCGAGAAATGTATATATTATGTCAACTTTACCACAAATTAAAAATGTGGAAAGAGTTGTCGTTGACATCCAATGATTGGGGTTTTTATACTCTTCCTCATTGTTGACAATAGACTAACCTTATACTTTTAATCACTAGTACATAATCTATTACAAGAGTAACTAAACTAGGCTACTGTTATATTCATTTATAATTCTTAACACAAACCAAATTACAATGAATCTTACATGCAAACGTTGGATTCACAATCCACTCGAACCAAATAGGTTTATTGTTTTCGCTCCAATGAAAAATCCAAGGGCGTGTAAGGGTTTTTACATAACTAGCTAACATGTCTTTCCTATAACAAACTTGGTTCCAGTAACGCCAACCCAATTAGTGGTTTGCATAACTTGAATGATCGTAAATCATCGCATAATTAAGGATTCTAAATGCCTGAATAAACATATACATGCATCTTTTTTCATTACTTTTAACAATTATTAGTGTTTTGATAAAATATGCACAAAATTAACCTAACGACATTGGCCAGGGCTCGTCTTTTACAAACTGATAAAGTGATGATATTTATCGTAAACTAGTTTGGTTTGTGTAAATATTAAAATTATGGATTTATATAGAGGTGGAAGGCAAACGGGCAACAAGATGCGCCGCTAGCTCTTTTTGGATTACAAAACAAATTCTTTTGAAAACTACATTTGCGGATCTAGGTGTCATAATATTTATTTATCTGTAATACGTCAATGCATGTTTGAAAGGGGTCCGTAAACAATTAAGGTGTGTTGCGACAATATCATGAAGTTTTTGCGATTAGTGACTTGAAGAACCTTCCTCGTGAAGTTATTGTTTTTCATAAAAATACAAAAGTACAAAAATATTTTTCTTTTCTTTGTATATATGTAAAAGATAAGAATACAAAAAGATTTTTGATTGTTGTTTTAAATAAAAAAGAACACACAATCAGTATAACACTTCTCAACTTGAGTGTTATCATAAAAAGTTTAACTCTGGTCTCCGGTTCAGTTGCAAAAGAAAGAAACAAACAAAAAATGGGTTGGAAAAAAAAAAAAAAAAAAAAAAAAAAAAAAGATGGTACAGGGATTCGAACCCTGGACCTGCAAGTCTGCTGGACACCACAAGCACTCCTTTACCATCTCTACTACTAGGTGTTTGTTGCTATTGTTTTGCATTTTAAATATTTGAAGTAGTTCAGGCAGTTTTGATTTTAAGCCATTTTAGCTTATTTCGTGGCTTATTTCTAAAGCAACCACAAGAGTTTTTATTTTTCTTAAGTTTAGTGTAATGCAAAGTAACTTTTGTGATTTTTTTTCAGATTTTTTTTTATGATAGTTTAGAATTTTTTATTATTTAATTAGATTAAAATAGTTTTTAATTCGTAATAAATAATTTGAAATCAAAAAAATACCCGACTTTTTTCTAAAATTATTTTTAGTCATTTAGAATGTAGGAAAATTAGTTTTGCACACGTAGGACTTAAATTGCATAATTTTCACTTTCGGGGGCTCGGTGTGTTCTCTGTTTTTAGCGTTTTTGCATTTTAGCACCCTAGGATGTAATTTAGTGTCGTTTTATTGTTTCTTAGGTTTAGTAGTAGTTTATTTAGCGTTTACATTATTTTACTTGCTTTATTTTCATTCCCGTTCTTTAGTTTGTAGATTAACGTAATCCAAAATCCCAAATTCGTTTAACTAATTCAAGTCCTAATCACGAAAATCAACGACACCGTCAATTTCACACCTCGTTGGGACACGACCCGGGAAATCACTTTTCCGGTATCACTTTTATCACACCCGTGAGATTTAGCACGTTAACCCTTTTCCTAAAAGGTTAATTTGTCGGGTTTCACGGTTAATTTGATATTTTGATATTGTGTTTATTTTCACACATACACAACGATCGAGATCAAGCTCGCCGTTGAATCATATCAGACACGTGTTAACTTCACTCCACCACAGCTCGATCTTCCCGACATCAACCAGCTTCCACAATATACGCTCATCAGCAAACCATTCGGTGTCGTTTATCGCAATGAACTTCAACGCAACTGCTTGATGGCGTGTAATGAACTTCATAAGTTTGGAGATCACACCTTGAATATGGTTAGGGACGGATTAGCTTATCGATTGAAGGATATACGTGAAAACATTGGGAACCCTAAGCGATGGAATTCTCAGGATCGAAAGGACGTGAAGAGGATCATCAAGATGATTGATGAAAGGTTGTTTCGAAGGGATCAGTTCAGAAGATTGGAAAGCTTTGTTGGTGGTCGACCCAGGATCACCATCACCGGCTATCAATGCCCTGTGCGCATTTCTAGCAACATCACTGGACTTCCTGGTACCCCTTAAACTATTTCTCTCATTATAATTTTGGATGTGTGATTTCTTATGTCAATGGCTTGTGCACACATTACAGTGTACAACCCGTAATTGTAAAGAAAGGACCCTGTGGTACGCTTCAGTGCCACAATCCTTATAAAAGGAGCGAAAGCTTCTTACTTTTGAGTTAAACCTATCAAACCTTTCACTTTTCAAGGTTTTGCTGAAAAGAACAAGTACTTCCCCTTACGATTTTTCAAAACCTCAACCGTTTATATCACTTGTTGAGGGGGAGTATTTGAATTAAAACTTTGTTCAAACAGAATGTTCTTTGTGTCACTCTTCCCGCAACACTCGAAATGGTCATATTTATTCTCAAACGTTTCAAAAATAACATTTTATATGCCATTTTTGAGGGGGAGAAAATATGTGATAAGAAATATGTTTGTTGATTTCTCGTGTGAATAGACTTAACCAACGTATTGACGAAATCCTTAACTGTTAGTAACTCGAAAAGACTTGTCCGGGACGAGTAATAATTTCAAACTAGTTCGCTAGTGATGTAAACGTGTCTCGCAAAGGACTTGTCCGAGTAGAATGTACCATTCAAGAAACTCTTGGTAGACATGAACTTTGACGGGTTTGACAACCTTTCGAGGTTTGTCTACACCTTCAAGATAGTTATTAGAGCTAGTTGTCACCTAAAAGCTAACAATGCAACTCTTTAATTATGCAACGTAATCGTGTCTCGCGGGGGATTGTCTATCTTGAGTTGATCAATTCAAAAAGTGCGCACTCTTTCCTCACTGTGCATTTAACTATTAAAACTCTTAAGCACATGTGGAGGGGGAGTATTTATGCAAAATTATTATTTCAATAGTGGTACAAAACGTTTTCATTCATATTCACTGTGTGAGATCTTTCATGAAAATGGTTTTATGGCAACATAGGTTATTCATGGAGTTATAAGGTGACTAAGGTTAGGAATAACCGTCCTATGATCCGCCAGAGCCGGATGACCCAAGGACACCATAAATAGTTAGAACTTAGAAGTCCTTAGGTATGATTGTAAAAAGGAGAAAATGAGAATCGGAGAAAGAAGGAGTTGAAGAATCAAAAAGAAATGTAAAGTAAAGGGTGAAAAGAAATAGCCTCAGATTATTCAACTTAGGCGGATAACGGGTTCAATTCATATGCTACCGATTGTCACTTGATGACACCGGTATTGAAGGTTAAAAGTCGTCATGGACCCGGTGGACGCATGCACTAAACCTTCTTTGCCACTCAAGTTTCTCTCAATAAGCTCGTTTCATTCTCATGGGGAACCTACATAATCTATCGGCTTTCTCTTACAAGTTCTCGATATTGAAGAAGGAGACCTCTCCCTAGTCTCCGCTCAGAAAACCAAAACGCACAATTGAGTCTAGAGCCACGAGATTCATCAAAAGATCTCTTAGGAACACTTGACATTTCATCACTTGTTGATCAACAAATAAGATCATCGGTGGTTCGGTGGTTATATCGAGTCCTTCACAAATCTTAGCAACTGTCGAGAACATTTATGAGAGGTTCACATCCGTGATCCTCGGTGATTAAATGGAAACTCTGCCGTGGTCAACATCAAACGACCGACAAGCAGTCACACGGTAACTCCCGTGGATTACGCTTAGTGTGTCTCAAACGGTCTACTGATCGTGAGGTGACGCCGGTGTACCTCGGCGACTCATCCGAACCGTAGGTGTACTTGATACATCGTGTTATCTCACTTGTGGGACTCCGGTTCAGAACGGCCTTTGTAAGAATTAGAGTTGAGTTTTCACACTATGTTGTTAACTCTCTCAAGTTCAAACTTGTAAGTCTTGGAACCGCTTATTACTAACCGCTTTTATGTTTACTTCATGGAAGCACCGAGCGGAATGATCGTGCAAATTCTTCACATGTTCACGCCAACATCATCACTAATGGAAGTTCTATCTTAAAGCAACACAACAATGAATGATTCTTCGTCAAACCAAAGAATCTACAAAGTTAAAGACTTAAAGAACTTCATCGATTGAAAACCAACGTCAAAAGCGTGTGGGCATGTTGAAGAATGACACGGAGACACTAGAGCAACGAAGCGGACTGATGCATTTGATGCGCATAACAACATACTATCACTTTCATCACAAAGAACAACGATCAAAGAACGAGTTAAAGATGACGTCAAAGCGTAACCGTTTATAGAAAGCGGTTTCTACATCGGGAAATTGTTCGAATCGAGGCATCTCTTCTCACAAGAAAGAAGAATGTCAGAAGACGTCAAAGCTACTATTACATCAACGCCTTCACCGTTTTCATCACTAACACTTAGGGGGAGATTGTTGGAATCACTCCTAAACCATAATTAAGTGTTAGTAATTAATATGTAATAGTTAGCTTAATTATGGCCTTTATGTTTGTTTTAGCCTTAAGCTTATGTAGAAGGCCCATGAGCTTAGGCTCATGTCCAATAAGGAAAAGGGAAGGATAGGGAGTGTTGCCCTAGCTCCTTGCCTATAAATACATTGTAATAACCCTCACTTGAGGGTTGGTTGTTCAAGTTATTTCCTTTCACATACTCTATGCCTAAACCGTCTTTCATATCGTGTGTGTGTGTGTGTGATTTACTTGTTCAATCTCCTTATCTCTTTCTATATTACTTGTGTTTGTAAAACTAGTGACCTATCACCATGGTCTTGAGACTCAGCTTTGACCTTAGCCGTAGCCGTGGTCTTGGCTTATGGCCATTAGGCCTCTTGGTTTGCTTTTAGTTGTGACAAAAGTATAGTCGTGAGACTATATATAGGGCAGTTTCAGTTTTTGAAAGATAATGGCCTATTTAAGCGTTTTCAAGGTTCGAACTTCTTTACTATTAAAGGAAAACATCGTTCAAGACAACTTTTATGTTTTAACTTTTTGATTATTCGGACCAGAAGTACCACTTATTTTCGGACAGATCCCACAGTAAGCTATTTGGCGTTTCTAGGTTTTCGCTAACTTCTTTTGACTATAACTTTTGACTCGTTTGTCCATTTTGCGTGATTCAAGTTTCTATGTTTACCTTTTTATCTTGTCTACCATAGTATGTAAGTTATAAATTCCATATGTGACTGGTTTTAATGGTCTCAAATGTGTAGAATATGACTACTTTACTAGTTTGTTACTTTTACGACAATATGTGAATTAAAACATGTGATTGAGTATATGTACATCATGAATCAACATAGTAACTATATATATAGCATGAAATTATCAAGATTATGAATAATAAAACCTGAGATGATGGTGGTGATTAGTTGCTTACAACTTTTGGCTTTCAATTAAGAAAGGAGTAACTAGTAAGGATAGGACTTTGATTGAACACTTAGGACCTTGGATTGAGCTAGCTTTCTACACCTTGGCAACCTTGTAATCTTGAAGAGTTGGTGATGAAGTACTAAGTGACTTGAGTGGATCTAATCTCAAGAAGATCACTTAAACTTGCTAGAGATTTGATGTAGTAACTTGATATTTGAAACTTCTTTGCATAAACTTGGAGTTAAAGAACAAATTATGGAAGATATGTTTGATTTATGCTATGAAAGACCAAGAAAAGAGTATGCGGGTTTTTAGGATGTCTTTCACTTGCTATTTATAGGAGGGTAAGTTTGGTTAACCATATGTTGGGTTAAATGTTAACCATGGTTAAGTTAGGAAACCTGTAATGATCTAAATGAAGCATGGTTAGGATCAAGCCACCAAAATAATGACTCCCCTCCCTAAATTTGGCCATATGAAGATAAGATGACTTAGGTGGATAGTATTGGTATTATCTTGAGTTTAGAGCATGATTTGGTTCCGTGAAATGCCAACCGTAAGTTGTTAAGCCATAAAACGTAAAATCGGGTATCGTAAAAATAAGAAACTTGTAAGAATGATGAAACTCATCACTATAATCCATCTAAAAATGTAAAATGAGTGATAAGTCTTATTGGGTGCAAAAACGCTGCCTAAAGTTGGAAACACGAGTCAAAAACGCGTAAAATGCAATTTATCAGAAAAGAACGAGATTTCAGGGAAATGACCGTGAATTTATTTAAAGTAGACTAAAATTAGTCTATAAGTGATATGAGATGTCAAATGTGGTTTTTGTTATCGTGGGATAACTTAATGATTATACGTGAAGTCTAAAAGTTACGCGATTTAAGCAAAAATTGTAGAACGACATGCTTAATTTCTTTATGGTCAAAGGAGGAGGGAAATATGTTTGAATTTTCCAAAAATGTAAAAGTTTCTAAACATCTTAGAAAATACAGTGCAGGAATGGTTAAGTCTGGGTTACGTAGAATTGTTTAAAACATAAGTTTAGTCTCGTACGGCTCATGGTTTATTTGGTAATATTTAAATGAAATCTTAAAAATTCTCTAATTGATTATGAGTGATCTAAAAATTAATCTGATGTGAGGAAAATTGTCAGAGTTGATTTTCGTTATGCGCGTGTTGTTTAAATGGTGTTTTGACCAAAACGAAACTTTAAGACAATGGTTTCTTAATAACTTTTGCGAAGATGATCTAACGATTGTCAAACTCTCAGGTTATTACTAAAATAAATTAACTTACGAGAATGTGAAATAAAAATTTTACGAGATGAATAGTGAAATTAAATAGTGAAAGTGAATAGTAACTTTTCAAAAAATGAAAAGTAACCTAAAAATGCGGGTTGTTTATTACCCTTTTTCTTTGCTTCTTCATAAGCTCTTCTTTGATCATCTTCATAAAATTTTGCTATTGTTTCTTGAAAAAGCATCCTATTAAGCCCATCTTGAATAGCTTGATCTTCATCAGACAATACGGATTTTGGTGCAACAGTACTTTTCTCCTTCTCAATAGTTATAGGTTATTCATCAGGAACAGCATCAGGTCTAATATTGACTCCATGAACAATGTACTGTAAATCTTCTTCTTTGTGAACAACTTAATTTTCTTCTCTGACATGAACATAGTTCATAGAAGGAGTCAAAACATCAAGATCAAACAGGCAATCAGGACCTTTACCTTTTTGATTTTCTTGATCTTCTAGAAAATCAACATGAAGACAATCTTGAACCTTTTTGGTAACCTTGTTGTACACTCTAAATCCTTTGCTATTGGTACAGTAACCCAATAAGTATCCTTCATCTGACTTGCCATCAAATTTTCCCAGAGTGTCAATAGTATTGAGAATAATCAGAGGATAGCCAAAAGGTTTCATAAAATGAATATTAGGTTTGTTTCCCATAAGCAACTCATAAGGTGTATTCATCTGAGGTTTAGTGACTGATACTCTATTTAACAAATAACAAGCAAGATGCCTGACAAATTTCAAAATTGAATAGGTAATAAAGAATGCAAGCATTGTTACGCCGCTTCTATCAATGTTCTGTTCTTCCTTTCGCAACACCATTTTGTTGTGGAGTTCTAGCAATGCTAAACTCCTCTTAATCCCTTTCTTGGCACAAAATTCATCCATAAACTTGTTTTTGAATTCGGTCCCATTATCACATCTAATAGATCTTACTTTGAGTCTCAATTGATTTTCAAGGGCAATTATAAGATCATGAATAGTATCAAATGTTTCATCTTTAAATCCCAAGAAAAAGACCCAACTAAATCTACTGCAATCATCTGTTACAACTAAGTAGTATTTCTTCTTGTTTAAGCTTGCAACAGAAACAGGTCCAAACAGATCCATGTGCAACAACTCTAAAGGTTCTCTAATAGTTATTTCCTCATTCTTTTTGCATGAAGCTTTGTGTTGTTTACCCTTCTTGCACGCTAAACATGAATGATCATTCTTGTATGTTTTAGATGGTAAACCTCTAACTAAATTGCCTTTAACCATCTTGTTGATATTCTTGAAATTCACATGTCCTAATCTTCTATGCCATAGATGTGCTTCTTCAAGTGTTGCCCTTGCTACTAAACATGTTGCTCTTTTAGAAGAGTTAATATTCTTCAAATCTAGACTGTACACATCATTGGTTCTTGGTACTCTCAGTGTTACCAAGTGATCATCAACAAGCTTGAACTCAGGGGAAAGAATAAGACATTCGTGTCGTTGAATAACACGTGGTGCTTCTTGTCACGATCCGAGATAACGACAATAGGTTGAACTTGAGCTCCTTCACATAACGAACATTCTCAAAATCAATGCGTCCCGCTTTGATGGTTCCTTTCCATAATTCTACCTCCATTAGGATCATTCCCAAATGCAACTCTTCCTCCAAAATACGCCTTAAAATCGATGAATCTCTTTGTCTCTGTCATGCTTCCGAGCAACCACTATCAACAATCAAATGATCTTTAAGCTCCTCTTACGGGTTGCCCTGCACAAAGATGAAAGAGTTAGTTTCTTTTAGGAACCCAAGCCATTACTGACTTGTGTTCCCCTTGTGGAGTGACATACTTAAATTCTCTAAGTATGTAATCTCCACTGTTTTTGAAAACATGATCAATTATTTTCTTTGTTCCAAAACTTGTGTTGGTTTTTCAACAAAACTTTCTTTTTCAACAAAATTTTCTTTTTCTTTTTCAACAAAACTTGCTAAAAGTAATGTTTGTTCCCCATCAGTACTTTCTTTTTTAACCCGGTAGGTTTTAAAACTTTGTGTTGATTTCTTTGATCCAGGTACTCTATTTGAAGTGGAATGCCTTCTAGGTTGAGAGTAATTGGATCTCCTTGGTCTTCCATTTGAAAAAGTGCTAGCAGTACCTTGATTGGGTGAAAACCTAGCAGTACTTTGAGAATGTATTGCCTGAGAAACTTTTGACTTACCAGTACCTTGAAAAGTGCTTGAGGGTACTGGTGGTTTGGAAAAAGGTCTTTTCTGGTGAGGGTACCTATAGTCTTTTGAGAAATTACTATGGTTAACCCTATGTGAATGATTCAAACTGGTTTATTTTCCTTTGGCTTATGGTTGGTAGATGTGGTCTTTGGGAATTGACTTAAATAGTCTGAGTGAAAGTCACAATCCTTAATCAAATGATCAGGACTATAACACACAAAGCATAATTTTTGACCCATAATCCCAAAATTTCTATGACAAAAATATCCTGACTTTTTGGTGAATGACCAAAACTATCCCAAAAAGATTTAGCAGTATTTTGAAAATTTTTCTAGAAGGTGCTGTTGAATGTCTAGCAGTACTTTGAGAAGATTTTGAAGGTACTTCTAGATTTGAAAAAGCTTTAGGAAACCTTTTATCATTGTTAACACACCCTGAACTCTTAACATTATAATCCTTAGGGTTATCAACTATTTCTTTTGGGGATTCAGAACTAGATGGACTTGAATTAGATTGACCAGTAAGCTTTTTCCTAAACTCTAAATTATCTACTCCAAAACAAGAAACATTTGTCCTAGGTGGTTGAAAACTACCGGTGGGTGGAGGAACTTCATTATAACCCTTGTCTTTCTTAAATTCAGGAGGTGTTTGAATAATTGATTCCACATTACTAGATGTGTTTTCTTCTGAGCTAATGAGTTCATCATCACTAGTTGTTATCTCCTCTAAATCAACTTGTTCCTTATCACTAGTTGGGTTCTCTTCTGTATTGCTATACTCAACACCAAAACCTAGGCCAGTTTTAATGTGTGTTTTTCTTTGTTTTTTAACAAAACTAACATGTGAAAGACCAGCTTCTTTCCAACTAGCAAGTTTTTCTAACAATTCATCCCTTTGTTTATTCATCTTTTCAAGTTCAGAAACCTTACATCCTGATAAGGTTTTAAAATGTACCTTTTTGAGGGGTCGTTTAAGCCCTTATTTGATCACTTTTGTATCCCTTATTACTTAATATCGTTCCTTTTCACTTTTTAGGTCTCTTGAAGGCAAATTGCTGTAATGGCACTTATTTGGACGAAAAGGCGCGGATATCTGAAGAAAGTGGCCAAAGTCAAGAATCGAGACACTCAAGTCTTTGAAATACAAAGTGACGGCGTCACCGCTTAAGCTATGACGCCGTCGGAGCATTTGTGATGACCCGAAGCCAAATTTCTTATTTTCAAGTGACGGTGTCGGGGCTTTAAAAGAGTAGGCCGTCGCAACTCGGATGGCCTAGATTCGATCGAGACGGCGCCACAAGCATAAGGTGACGCCATCGCAGCCTAAGGTGGCCAAGATGAAACCCAATGACGGCGCCCGGCGTCACAAAACATAAGGTGGACGTCGTGCTTGTAATCTTATATTTAGAATCCGAATTTTTCGGTTTTAGTGTGTAGTCTTTTGGAGTAAAACCTAAACCGAACCAAGGTCGTCTTGTACGGTATTTTAGGGTTCCAAACCCTATCTTACATCAAGATAAGTGTTTTACTTTGTTAATTCAATTATATCTTTGATTATTTGTGTGTATGCTTGCATGTTCTCCATGTCCGGCTAATTTACTTGTGTGTTTGCTTAGGGAATATGAAACTTAATTATTGAATATTGATTGGTTATCTCTTATCTTAGTTGTTAATGATCTAGTAATGCGATAGGTCATTCGTTGTGTAATTAATGCTTGATTAATCTTTGTGAACCTTAGACTATAGCACTTAGAGTGGTTGTAAGCTAAACCATCCTAAGAGGGCCTTAGAGTTAGAGTTTATAATCCCTAGAGGGTTTTATAGACGAGACCTTTTGGTAAGTTCTAAGAGTTAGGGATAAACGCATACCCTACGACTTTAGACACACAACGCGATTAAGAATAAGGACGTGACAATTCAACCATCAATAGGAGATAATTAAGGAGTAATAAAACCTAAGTGAACACATCTTTAAACTATCATACGAGCACACAATAATTAGACATAGACTACATACACCTTAGATTAGATAATTAGATAAGTAGAGTAATCGGTGAAATACCAACCCCAATCCAAACCCGAGATTCGTACCTTTCTAATTCCTAAAAACATAAAAGATAAAAAAAATAATCTTCCTCAACCCCAACCTTAGTGTAGTAACTTCTCACTAGCATTCCTATTCCCCTAGAGAACGATATCAATACCCGTGGCTTACCCTAATACTACACTACAACGATTAGGTTCACTGCCTAGGGTGTTATAAAACTTTCTCAAAGAAAAGGAAGTTCCTTTGACCTCGAACGACGCGTGTAGCGTTATCAAATTTTTAGCGCCGCTGCCGAGGAATAGAATAGCTAGTTAGGAGTCCACCTTGTTTAGGTTTCTTTGCTTGATTCCTATCAAGTAAATTTTTTCTCATTTTTTAGCTTCCTCTTAGTCTATCCCCCTTCTTCGTGACCTTTGTTCGTAACCCCATCACTTTTCATCATGGAAGGTGATAACCAACCACCATTCACGAACCTACCACCAAATGACCCGCCAAGAGGCCGTACTCTTGGTGAATACTCGAAACCAAGCCACCTAGGCTATAGGAACACCATTGAGCTTCCCGACCAAGCCCAAACTACTACCTGCTATCCGACACCATCCGGTTGGTGCAAAGCGGATGTGCATTCCATGGACTTCGTTAGAAGATCCAAATCAGCATCTAAGGGATTTCCTTAAAATTGTTGATTCCATCGACCTTGATGCTACTAATCGGGAGACCACGCACCTGCGTCTCTTCCAATTCTCTCTACGGGACCAAGCTAGTAATTGGCTTGAGCGACTTCCCGCCGGCTCCATTTCAAGTTGGGATGATCTCACCTCTCGCTTTCTTGCTCAATTTTTCCCACCGGGGAGAACCACTAAACTTAGGAATGACATCTTGATGTTCCAACAACGTCAAGGTGAATCCCTCTACGAAGCATGGGCTCGATTCAAGGACTTACTTCATAAAGTCCCTCATCACGGCATTGATCTTTGGCTTCAAGTCCAAATCTTTTATAATCACGTCAACTTCCCCACAAAGCGATCCATTAACCAAGCCGCCGGTGGAAAACTTAGTGATCTCACCGCGAAAGAATCATGGGGTATAATAGAGGACCTTGCTCTCTATGACAACGAAAGTTGGAATGACCCCCGTGAGATGCCCAAAACCGTTAAGGCAATCTCCTTGCCTCCCATTGACTCAAAATCTTCCGATCGTAGGATGATCGAACTTGAAGAACAAGTTAAATTCCTAATGAGTTCCTACGAAAATCCTAAGTCTTCACGCCATGTGAACAAAGTTTCTTCCTCGTGTGAGCCATTTTGTGATCCTCATAACACGCGCACTTGCACCCGATCCCCGAACATGCTTCCGTTGACTACGCATCCTCGTATTAATGGAGCGGAGGAAGATTCCTACAATACCGGACCTAGGAATTTCAATGAAACCCGAGAAGCATGAACTTCTATTGGGACAAACCAAAGAATTCACTTCCAATGATTTTCATGGCCCCATCCCATGGTCCTAACCAAAAAAACATTGAGGGGATGTTGCAACACCTAGTCGCATCCCAAGAAGCTCAAATAGCTAAGCTCTCGGATCATTTTAACCAACAACAAGCCGAGATGGATAGAAAGATAGATAACTTCTTGAAAGCCATGACCAATAGTGATAGGAAGGTTAGTGCTATCTCAACTCCCGAGCCCTCTGGTGTAGAGATTAAGGACCCAAGCAAGTTAGCTAAACACGTCCAATTCATCAATACCATCACCTTAGTAAAACCCAGTGGAACAAATGACGACGAGGACCATACACTTGAGAATAATGAAACAACCAAGGAAGTAGATGAAGTAGACAATAACTATTTCAATAAGTTTCCGATGGAAGAAGAGCTATCTCGCCACCCTCACTTAGTGCGTGACCTCCGTCACATGTATGTTAGGAAAAGCCCTAGAATCAAGTTTGGGAACCCTTGGAATCTTAACATACCATGTTGCATAGGACACCTTTTCGTGGCAAAGGCCTACTGTTGGAATCACTCCTAAGCAGTATTTCAAGTATTTATATTTCATATGTAATAGGTAGCTTTATTATGGCCTTTATGTTTGTTTAAGGTCAAGCTTATGTAGAAGGCCCATAAGCAGATCCAAGCCAATAAGGAATAGGGAAGGAGAGGAGTGTTGCCTAGCTCCTTGCCTATATAAACTCTTGTAAACCCTCATTTGAGGTTGGTTGTTCAAGTTATTCTCTTTCATTACACTCTACGATAACTTAGGTCGAGTATACTTGTGTGTGTGTTTGGTTTACTTGTTCAATCGCCTTATCTCTTCTCTTATAAGCTTGTGTTGTAAAACTAGTGACCTAATGATGGTATCAATCGCCAAATAGTTGGGTGTACTCGTTTGTTTTTGAAGTTTTGGTTTTGGATCTTACGCGTAGAGATAACGCTATCTTTGGTCATCTTAAAAACTCGTTTTTACATTTTTAATCCAAGATTCTTGTACTTTCAATGTTTTAAGGTGTTAAAATACTTGTTTTGGCAAAAGTTTCAAACTTTACGCGTGGTTCGTTTTAAGCTTGTTTTTGTTCGTGGGTATCGTTCTCTGCGTAACCTGTTTAGCGATTTTGGTACATCAAAATTCACACTTTTGTGTTCTTTTGGTACTATTGAAGCTATTCCATAACAAAAACTAGTTTAGAAACACATTTGGACGGAATCAAAGTTACGAGTAATCCTACGCGTATCAAAACCCTAAAATTACGCGTAAGATTGTTCCTTGGTTTGATCTTGAATTTTCGGTTTAATCCGTGTTTTCTTACTTGGATAAGTGCGAAAATCGTCGACTTTGGATATCTTTTGCCTTTGTGAAGTGTAAAAGATCACTTGAGATAAAACCCAATCTTACGCTTAAGCATAAAGCTTAGCGTAGAAAATCTTACGCTTAAGATTCATCTTACGCGTAGACCTATTCCTACGCATAAGGTAATCCTCGCCTAACTTTCTCGCCTAACTTCATCGTTTACGCATAATTTTAGTAGTTTTCACGCCACGCGTAAGCTAAATCCTACTGTAACTATTCTTGTTACGCGTAACTTTTAGTGTTTTTACGCATAAGTGCTACTTGGTTCTTGTCTTTCTACGCTAAGGACACTTCATCAACAAAGGTTCATTCGACTACAAAGATCCATATTTACCACACAAGTTTATCATCATGTCTCAACCACCATACTCTAACTATTTCCTCACACTTATAATCATCAACAACAACAACAATTAACTCCACAACATCAACAATGGAATCAACAACAAGCCATTTATCAACAACAATTTAATCGACAACATACTCCACAACTTGGTGCAATTCCACAACCACAAATGGTTCAACCACCACCAAGTCTTCAAGCTCTACCCTACACAAACGATTTCAATCAACATCCATCACAAAGCACTATGAAGGAACCCACTTGGTTTGCAAAGATGTGTGAAGCTTTAGCGACCAACAATCAATTCATGAAGTGGATCACTTGATAGACCTCAATGCTCACTCCGAGCAACTACGATCAATGGGTGATAAGGTTCTTTAGGTTTGTGATCTAAAGAAGCCACATGGAAAGTTCTTAAAGAAGGTTATCTTGGAAGGTCCATTTGAGATGCCTACCGTCATTGTGCAGGAGATCCAGCTATTTGTTCCACGAGATGAACAAACCAACATTGCTCTTTATTGCGATTTAAATCACGAACTTCTACACTATGAAGGCGATGAACTTGCAATGGAATACATCCTTTTAGGATTACCAAACCCAATTCTTCGTAGTGTTGATGCTCAAAAGGCGCACAAAAATGTGGGATCATATTAGTCTTCTTATGGAAGGATCGGTACTCAATCGGGAGGATTTGGAATCCAAAATTTACTTGGCTTATGAACACTTCATGATTGAACACGGAGAGACACTCGAGTCATATCATCATCGATTTTAGACATCATCAATGATTTGGATAAACACAACATCATCATGCCAAGAATTGCGGTGAATACTAAGTTCTGAGTAGTCTTGGTCGAATCTGAAGTATGTCATTTTCTCCATCAAGCGAAGAATATGCATCATTCTACTTATGGATTGTTGTACGATTACTTGAAGCCTCATGAAAAGGAAGTTGATCGGGAAAGGATTCTCCGTGCTCAAATTGCTAAGCAGTCACAACCGGACAATCAACAACTTGCCTTGTATGCTCAGCGAATTATCCTCTCAACCAAAGAACTCGACCAGCTGCTTCCAACACACCTTCACGGCAACAACCTCAACCTCAACAAAATCAATTGGTTCCATACAAACAACAATGCTCAAGCATATGTCGGTGAAGCTCTCGAGGAAGCAGATCCGTTCGAAAGCATTGCAACAAGGATTTGTGATGATTGCTAATGCTTTTGGCGTTACACCAACAAATCCAACAATCGTATTCGTTCCTCATCTAACACACGGACTCAAGTGTTGTGAACAATGGGCGTGTTGAAGTTCGAATCGTGATTATGGTCGTCGGATGGGCGGTGGTCAAGGGTTTAATCTTGTGGGTAGGAATAACAACGAGCTCAAGTGGTGGAGCAGGAAATGCTGAGAATCGGTTAAATGGTCTTAGATGCTACAAGCGCAATGAAAAGGAAACTGGCTAATGCATGCCCAAAGCCAAGGACTAGGGGCGATGCTTATTTCAAAGAGGCCTTACTTCGGCTCTTAAGGATGAAGTGGTGGATCTCTTACGGATAAAAACGAGCTTTATGGCGGATCGAGACTCGAGATGATGATATGGAGGACTTGCGGTGAATCATTTGTTATGTTGATGGCTAATATGCATGAGCGCACATGAGGTAATCTGAGCCCGATGTATGACCGCGATGGCTTGTCTCGGTGCCGAACAAACCATCATCATATCGAACTAATATCTCCGCCAATATCCGAATTCGACACGGATCGATTGTTCAAACGAGTCTTCTACATCTTCCTCGATGATTTACAAGTTAACCACGTAGTTACATTTGACGATCAAGATGACCTCATGGTTTCCTTTGATAATCAAATTGACTCCGTGGTCGTACTTGAGGATCTAAAGAATGATCATGTTAAGACTCGCGTTGAACAAGATGATCTGTTGCCTCATCCAATTTTGCTCGGTTAATTCAAGACCATAAAATCAAAATGGAGGAATGTTATGCATTAAATCAATCCTTAAAAAGTAAAATGCCTTTATTAACCAAGGATTTTGAATGTTTACAAATGCAACTCAACTATTTCAAAACTCAAGAAAACCGTGAAAAAGGTTTTGAAGCAGCTTTTGCAAAATCTCATCAAAGCGAAAAATATTTAGAGACGGATCGTGATCTAGCCGCCTCGAAGAATGCTTTGTTGTCCGAATTAGAACAAGCGAAACATGAACATAAAAGCAAATTAACACTCTCACCTTGGAAAATCAAAATGCTAAAGTGAGTTGTTAAATTGTCAAAACAGATTCTCCGCATACAAAAGCATTCAACGAATCGGGTAGATGACCTTCTTGCGAAATTCTCGGTTTGCAAAACAAACTTAAAGAGTTTAAAGCTGTTGTTTACAAACATGGTGAATCGATATGACTATTGAAAAGTTTACCTTAAAACCTAATCCAAATGGATATGGAAAAATCTAGGCGATTACAAACCAAAGCTTTCACTAAAAACATTCAAACCAACTCACGAAGTTTCCGGTCTGAGAATACAAAATTGATAATCTTGTCATGAGTGTTATTGAATATCATCGTCAAGAGGAATTAGATGCGAGAAGGCGAGTCGATCAAAATTAAAAATGTTGTTTACAACAAACCTTTTAATTATAAAAGCGCGGTCACTTCGTCACACCAACGGATTCCACAAACACACCGAGGTTATCATCAAAACACCGAGTCTTCTATTGTTAATCCCAAAGCAGTCTTTGCACAAACTTATGGTCCTTTACCTTCCATTAGCGAAGTAAACTCAAAACACGAAAATCGAAAAATTCTTGATATTTTGACATTTTCATGGTGACCTCAAAATTTTACAACATGAGATAGAATATCGATCGAAATCAAAGTTGAACATTTTCAATCGCCTGCGGCGCGAACAAAGAGACATTTTCGGAAAAATCTTTTACCTAATGTTAAAAACTTGAAAAGTTGTGCAATTGCACTGGGAAAAGGATTTTCATAAGGAACTTGGGGTAATGAAAACGTTTGAGAAAGCGAAACATCTATTACTAACACAAAGCAAAAAAAGCTGTTGAGAAAAGATGTTGATCGACTCTTGGAAGATGTTATCGTCTTTGATATCCATAATGTTGTGCTATTCTATTCGTTGCCATATGCATCGATCATATCTCTGCTGATATTGTTGAAGCTGTTGAGAACACCGATCATGTGCTTCGGATCGAGTCTTTAAAAGTCGAAAATAAACGATTACACGGAACTTAACAATGCAAAGCGTCGTCTTCATTGGTGTGAAAAAGATATTCACAACCATCAACTCGGTTTTCAAAGAAAATCGCTCAATTGAGTGCAAAATCTTGATCCTAAAATTGAGCAACTGGATGATCAAAGCGTGTCTTTGAAAAGTCAAATCTCAAAATATGAACAAGAACTTTTAAAAGTTAAGCGAGAATATGGTATCATATTTGATTCACTCAAAAGACTCGAGATGAAGCATCAAACGAACTTGATCACTATCTTGCTCACACTAGAGAAGTCATGAATTTTCTTTGGTAATATTCGTTACGAAAATCAAGATCGATTCACACCATCTCTAAGTTACGGAAATGTTAGGAAAGTATGAACAACTCCGCTTCTGTGATTAAGAGATTAGCACCAGTCACACTTAGTAATCGTGAACCTAGAATTCCCATTTTGCCAAATCACAAGTTGCTAATGTGTTTCCTCTCTTGAAGCAGGAATAGTTGCATCTTTTCCAAGCGTCCGCACTTCAGCCTAGGAGCACTCAATCGAAGAATAGGAAGTTGCGACCTAAGAAAAGATCAATAAGGAATGCTAAAGTAGAAGAACACCCTAGGAATCGAATAAAAATCATGTTACTTCCACTATAGATGTTACGTCGGCAAATGTAATAGAAATAGTGATGTAACGAATGCTAAACCGTTAAGTACCTTTGATATTGATCGATGCACCTTGTGATATTTGTCAAAAGAGTATGAATTCGATTGTCATGACAAATGTGTTGCTAAAGCTATAATCTCTAGATTACGGAATCCTAAGAATCGGAATACCACTAGGCCCACTAATCATTCTAAGTGCGTGCTTGGTAAACCACCTTCTTTAGATTCTAAGGCAACCATTGCTATCACGGTAGCTCCGCTACACCTCCTAAGAATAAAGTACCACTAGTGTTTTCACTAAGACTAAAGCAAAGAGTAGTTATAGATGGCGAAATGGATATATAACACACTTGGATTTAAATGGATGCCTAAACTTGTCAATGTGTGTATGTCTAACGTACACGCTTGGAACCCTCTAACATTTGGGTTCCACATCTACTTCTATTCCATACGTGTCGTGCGTGTGTGTAATGCGGTGATCTGAGATCATTCTGGATTGTTGATAGTGGATGTTCCCGAGCACATGACGAGCAATCTTAAGCTGTTATCAAACTTTATTGCAAAGTTCATTGGCCTTTGTCGATTCGGGAGCGATCACCGCAGACCATCATGGGCTACGGAGATTATGTTAATGGGAACATTGAAATAAGCGGGGTTTACTATGTGGAAGGCCTCGGTCACAATCTGTTTCGATGGGTCAATTTTGTGATGGAGACTTGGAGGTTGCTTTCGGGGAAAACTTGTTTCATTCGTGATCTACAAGGAAGCGATCTTATGTCAGCTCGCGTAATTCTATTCTCTACACTATCTCTATGCAAGACATGGTTGCTTCATCTCCCACCGCTTACTTTCTAAGGCAACATCTACAAAATCTGGCTATGGCACCGTCGTCTCACACCTAAACTTTCAAACCATCACCAACCTTGCTCGACACAAACTAGTTGAAGGACTCCCCGATTCAGGTATTCAAAAGATCACCTTTGCTCGACTGTGAACAAGGGAAAAGCACTCATGCTCATTTTCCTTCAAAGGTGGAACACGATTCTCATCATGTGCTTCATCTTCTTCACATGGTTTGTGTGGCCCGATCGCGTGCAAGCGATCAATGGCAAATGCTACATCTTAGTAATTGTTGATGACTACTCACGATGGACTTGGGTCTACTTTCTTCGTAGCAAAGACCAAGCTCCACAAATGATCATCACCTTTTCACAAAGATCTGGAGTTCGACTCCATGACACCGTCGAATCATCGAGCAGACAAAGGAACTGAATTTGTTAACAAAACCCTTCGTGAATTTTATGAGAAAGTGGAATTGACATCAAACATCTATTGCGGACACACGAACAAAGCGGAGTTGTTGAAAGGCGAAACCGAGCGTTAGTGGAAGCTGCAAGAACAATGTTAATCAATGCTAAACTTCCGGATTACTTATGGGCGTGGTATCATCGCATGCTATACTCAAAACCGTTCCATGATCACAAAGCCACAACAAAACACCTTTTGAGCTTGTCCGCAACTATAAACCGAACCTCAAACACTTTCATGTATTTGGATCCCTTTGCTATCCGAATAATGATCGTGATGATTTTGGAAAGCTCAAAGCAAAAGGCGATATTGAGTCTTTATTGGATCTTGTGACAACTCTAAAGGTTTCGAATGCGGAATCGTCGAACTAAGGAGGTAATGGAAGCGATTCATGCTCATTTCGATGAACTCACGGAAATGGCTTACGAGTATAATGACTTAGAACCGGTCACAACCGTTTAAACTTCCTCAACCCCATCATCGGTGAAGAAAGCCCTCATTAACTCGTCAACAAATGGAAAGGTTATTTGCTCCTTTGTTACGTGGCGATATTGATGAGCGTGCTCACGGTGTATCCATTGTCTCCATTGCACAACCCGATAATATTCCTATACGATACACTGCTACAACAACTCTTGTTGAAGATGCACCTATACCAATTGACTCCAACACAACGATTGAACACACCGCTTCCAACAATGATGAACCGGTGATGATATTACGAATGAAGTACCCCACTGCAGATTTTGATCCGTCGTTCTTGACCCGTTTTCCAATGAAGCGCTACACCGGATGTCGCGGAATCTTCAACAAACCATTTGAATCCTCGGAATCGCACAATGTATACCAACATCAACCCTCTACACATAGATGGACTAAAGACCATCCTTTGGATAATATTATTGGCAACTTTGAATCAACCCGATCGTTACGAGACAACGTCTTCACTCGGATGGTGAACACGCATTTATGCACTCACTGTCTGCCAATCGAACCTAAAAACATTAAGGATGCAATGACAAAAGACAAGCTGGATTGAATCCATGCGGGAAGAACTCAACCAATTCAATCGTCTTGAAGTATGGGGCGGTTGAAAGACCGGCGAGGGTCTACGTCATTGGTCTAAAATGGATTTGGAAAATAAATTGGATCTTTGAAGGGCGTCATCCGAAACAAATCACGTCTAGTTGCTAAGGGTTATCGTCGGGAAGAAGGATAGACTTTGAAGAATCTTTTGCTCCGGTTGCTCGTCTTGAGGTCGTTCGGATATTTCGCGTTCGCGGCTCATATGAACATGACGGTCATCGGATGGATGTCAAAACGCGTTTCTCAATGGACAACTTAAAGAAGCGGTCTATGTCACCAACCCGGATGGATTCGTTGATCACGAGTTCCCGAACCATGTCTACAAACCGAACAAAGCTCTTTATGGTCTCAAACAAGCCCCTCGGGCATGAGTGCGATAAGCTATCATCTTTCCTCATTGCAATAACTTCACCAAAGGCTCGGTTGACCCAACTCTTTTATACAATATCACGGGCACACATCTTAATTGTTCAAATTTACGTGGATGACATCATTTTTGGGTCAACACATAAAAAGTTTTCAATCGCTTTGCAAAACTAATGAAGAAAAATTTTGAAATGTCCATGATGGGTGAACTTACGTTCTTTCTAGGATCGCAAGTTCATCAATCACCCGTGGTATTTTCTTGAGTCGGTCAAATATGCCCTTGAACGTTAAACAAATTTGGAATGAATACCGTGATACTTATGCCACACCAATGGCTCATACCAAGAAATTAGATCTTTGATTTACATGGGAAATTGGTTGACCCTACCAAATCAAGTATTATTGGGTCTCTCATGTATCTAACGACTGCATGAGACTGATATTGTCTTTCTTTGTTTATCTATGCTCCGTTATCGATCGCGACCAAGCTGAAACCCACCTCTCGAGGCTAAAAGAATCCTCCGATACATCAAGGAACCATTAACTTGGGGATCGGTATCCGAAGGATTCGGTTTTGAACTAATCGCAGAGACCGATCACGCGGGATGCTTAGACTCGAGGAAAAGTACTTGAGCTCTACAATTTCGGTGATAAGCGGTGTCTTGGCAATCAAAGAAGAGGATTGTACATATTGTCATCAATCAAGCGTAATATGTAGCCATGTCCGCGTGTTGTCCTCAAGTCATCGGATGAGAACACAACTCAAAGACTATGGTTACGATTTGAGAATCCGATGTATCATGCGACAACGGAGTGCCATTGCAATCTCGTGCAACTCGATTCAAAGACGAAATCAAAGCACATCGATCTACGCTATCATTTCATCAAGGACCACGTGGAGCAGTGGTACCGTTGAATTATACTTTGTGGTCTTGAATACCAATTGGCGGATCGCTCACCAAAGCCTTGCCTCCCGCTAGGTTTAATGAGTTGGTCCACGAATTGGTATGAGGTGTTTGACTCAAGAGAACTGGATGACCTCTTAAGCGATCTTAAAACACAGCCGAACACCAAAACCTCTTTTGTAAATAAATTTTCAAAAACAAAATACAAAATATAAAATCCTATAAAACATCAAAAATATTCTCTAATCTATCTTTCTTTCAACATGGCAAGTACATCTCTTCCGTCAACACTTTAATCTTTCAAAATTCGGTATTTTTCCGATCAAGTGTTGAGGGAGAAAATAATCTATTAACTGTTTCAAAACATCTGCGTGCTTGCATGTTATCACATCTCGGTTGATTCTTTTACAAATGGTGGTACATTTCCTGGTTCTAAGACACTCCTCGGACTTTAATTAATAACCTTTCATTATTTCTCAAGTCGAGGGGGAGTGTCGTCATGTTTCTTTCCTAAAATCATTGTTTGATAACCAAAACGGAAGTTAAATGGCTTTGGATGAAAAAAGGAAAAGGTAGAGGGACCAATACTGCCAAAAGTTTAAAGTTAACTTTAATAAAATACCTCTCACCTAATTCTTTCACTCACATTTATTACTAAACCTAAAACTCATCTACGCCTAAGATTCATTCAAGAAATCCGGTGTTCTGATCATCAAATTGTAAGTGTTTTAATGATCTAAACATGGTTTTAAGCTAAGGGTTTTAATATCACGCAAATCCAACGGCTAAAAAGTGTATTACGCGTGATTATGTGTTCTACGCATATGCGTATGAACACATAATCATTGTGTGTGTGTTTTTGGTTATATGGTTTGTGTCAAAACGTTTATTATACATCATGAATACCATCTTAACCATCAAAACCCACCCATAAACACTAATTGATGAATTTTGAAAATTAGGGTTTATAAGTCGAATTGGGTATTTTCAAATGTGAAGTGTTTTGGTCAAAAAGATTGTTGGGTTATGGTCTTATGCTGATGAATTAATGATTTCCTTGCTTTATAACCACCCAGAAACTCTAAATGATCAATAATTTGGAATTAGGGTTTAAAGTTCATAAGTTTGGGTATTTTTGATTCACCATGAATTGGGTGTTATAACTCGGTATATAGACTTCCTCAACTATCTTAAGCTACCAGAAAAACTTTGGTGCTTAATCCATGGCTAGATATCATACGCGTAGATCTAGGGTTTAGTCTACGCGTATGCAGTTCTACGCGTAACTGTTGAAATGTGCAAATGCGTTTTGATTTGTCATAAAACGAATGCCATGTGTTTAACTTTGTTGAAATGATGCTTTATTTCGGGCTTGCAACACGTAAATTTGAGAATCAAGGTTGTTGTTATTCTACGCATAAGGATCACCTACGCGTAGCTTGTTATCGTAAGATTAGTCTTACGCGTAGCTTCTACGCATAAGGTTCTACAATGGACTACGGCGTATCTGTGAAGGATATGCGTGTGATGACCTCGCGCATAAAGGTCAACTCTTCACGAGTAGCCTTACGCGTAAGGTTAATATATGCTTACGCATAAGCTCTACGCATAAGGACTCCTTTTCACGCGTAACATTTCTTACGCGTAAGTTAGATTCTGGCGTAAGTTTACGCCTAAGCATATATCATTCTGCTCACGCATAACTTTGCCAAACTACGCTTATCCACGGATTGACCTTCATGATGATTTGTTACGTGTACAAACTTGTAAATAAACTAATCATAACGACACGAATCCAAAATTGTCACTAATAAACTTAAATCGTCTGATAGGTTGTGAACAATAAGTGATAAAATAAACTTTAAAACTTAAAGTTAACTAAGTCACGAAACATTTCACGACATCATTGAACTATTGAACATACAAGTGACTTAGGACTCGTAACAATCATTGACACTGTACATTCAATAACTAGACAATAAGACCTTACATTGACTAACATTATGTCTTTCGATATGTTGGTTCTTTTGGCTAATGTTATTTCGAGATCACGACATGGTGAACAAATGAATGTGGATGCACCAAGTTCTCTCCATTCTTGATATCTATCCTCATGGCTATCCAATGAAGATAGGAAAGAATAACCTCCGTGTTGACTTTGACACCCTCACTTGCTCGAATCTTCATGTATTATTGCTATCGATATTTCGAAGACTCATCCGTATCGTAACATGCTTACTCACTCGCAACCATTCACGAGATCTACATCCAGCAGTTACGGAACACTATGGAAAGTGGTCGAAGGAAGGATCACTTGTGTGATGACTCGAACCACAAACAAGTCACCATTACACTGCAGACTTAATGGTCGCTCTCCTTATTCTCAAGTCAATCCAACCAAACTTTATGCCACACTGCTCAAGAGCTAACTCTCCAATTCTTAATCGATATCGGTTATGGCGAGGCTACAGGAGTAATCACCAAGCACTCTCACGTAGAGCTTAAGAGTATTCCTCAACCATGGAGAACACTCTACATGATCATCACCAAGTCTGTTTACGGTCGTGGCGTGCTATGAGCATCCTAAGCTCATAGAACTGCAACTATTTTGGGCATTCGTCAACTTGAAACACATCGCTATTGAAGCTCGATTTGGGATGACATGATGTCATTTCTCAACAAACTTGGCTCAAAGATTCCCTACATCGGATATACTAAAGCTGTTGATACAGAGAGCACTTGGACTTCATCACGATATTCCCAAGAGGCTCAATGACCCCGACAATCACGACATGTTGGCGGAACCTATTCTATCTGTCGCCGAATCAAGGAAACGTCCACAAAGAAACAAGGTGTTGATTGCGATTTCCTTCTAGCGAAGATGTCGAAAGCTCGAAACGTACCAAAGGTATCTGGAAGCGGTCAAACAAGGCAAAGTTGGTCATCTTGCGAAAAATCTTCGGTACACACTGTAAGGAGAACCGAGAAGAGGAAATCGAGGAAGCATAACAAGTACTTGTGAGTCAAAGGAAGGTTACTAAAGGAAAGCTCCTTCTATAAGGATTGTTCCGTAAAGGAAGCCGAACCTATTCCACACTTGAACCTCAAAGACAACTTAGGGATGAGAGCTCTAAAGATCTTGAGACGGATGAAGAGGTTCATTACTCGCAATCGCAAATCAAACACCGCCTCGGTGACAAAACCTCCAAGTCCTCAAATTGCCCAAGAAAAGGGAAGACTCCGGCTATTATACCTTATGATGAGAGCTCACGAAGAAGAAGAAGAGCAATTGGATAAATCATACAGGAAAAAGTTTCACAACGTCGAGACACATTCAAAAGGCCTGAATTTGCTAAAGATCAAATGGGTGGCCCCGGAGGATCAAGTGGTGATGCCACCTCTCCGGATCTGATGCGGTTAATCGACCCGATAAGGGATCGGTGCCACCACTCTTCTCGCAACAACAACCTTTGTTGAAGACACTATTGTGTATGATTTTGAGAAACAAGAAACCGAGAAAGAAAAGTCTAGAGATGACAAGGATGATTATACAAAGTTTCTTCAGGCAGTCCAACACACTCAAAGGAGAAAACCTCGAAACTCCTAAGGACATGAAGTCTCCTCATGTCTCCTCATCATCGACTCTTCATCTCATTCATCACCACCACCATCAACAAAGTCAACGAGATCATCATCAAATCAAGAAAGAAACCACCTAAATCTTGGATTTCTCGGACTCATCAAAAGATTGTGAAAGTCATTCCAACAAGTAAGAAAGAAGGACATAACTTACGGAAAAATGAATTGGTTTCTTGACCAAATTGAAGACTTAAATGATGAGAAAGACAAAATGGAGAAAGAAAGGGAATTTGTTGAAGTTCATGAAGAGTCATCGAAAGAGGAACTAAACGAAATGATCAAGGTTACACTAACAAGTACCTTCGTGATATCGTTCCAAAAGTCCAAAAGGCGGAGAAGGCGAAGAGATCATACTCACAAGTTTCTTCGACCTTCGTCCCCAGTGTGACAAAAGTATTTTCGGACAACTCACCCTAACATCGTAGCATTGGTTAAACATACAATGGCAAAAGAAGTTGATCTCTCGAATACGAGTTAATCGCTAAACTTGTGATGCAAATGTCAAAAGATCTGGAGCGTTTACTTGGATGAAGCTAAATTTTTCGAAATTCTACTTGACTATCAACTCGAGATCATCATGCAAGGAGTCGACCATTCAATCCAAACGACCAAGAGATGGCGATGATAAGGATAAGGACTCGCACCTAAGCGTCGAAGCGATCGGTCAATCTACATCTATGCCACCTCCTCCACATCGGACTTCTTCTCAACATAAGTCTCCTCCACCTCGGTCTTTCTCGATAAACCTCGGGATGATTCGAGTTACCACCCCGACTCGAAAACCGATGATCACTTTGAGTATACTGGTGGTGGCGATGAAGAGGTCCTTGAGCCCGACAACAACCCACCTCACCAAAACAAGTGCAAAAACCAAAATCATCATCAAGGTCTTCAAAGCGAGAAGAAAAGCGACTACGAATGACGTCAGTATCATGGCTTGATGACGATAAAGCTGCAGAATTTGATTGGTTTGCTACTCTTGTTAACGACACTCCCTACCAAGAAGGTCAAGCGGTGAGACGGTAGTACCTTGGAGCATGCAAAAATCTTGCAAGAAAGATTCCGTGTGAAGAAGATGGCGAAATCCGAGTTGAGCGCATCAAGAATGACGATTCCTCCTCTTGAAAAACAACTCGGAAAGTGCAATCGAGGTTGAATATCACCTTGAAAACATTGCTCGAGCCATGTCTAACAACATGGATTGGCTCAACCCAGTAAACATCGACTTCACTAAACGGAACAACCCTCCATATTACATCGATGGACCAAACCTCTACCAACAATCGCCAACCAGATGAACCAAGGATCCCTTCGATATTTCTTCAACACGGACACTGAATTTCTTCTCCATGGTGGCGATGGTTCAAGAAAATACGCTACATCATTAACTCTTCCATTCCAGTGACTACCTACTCAAAGCGCATAGCTATCGAGGAACGTGCAAATCACTTGTTTTCGACAGCGTGCAAGCATACAACCAAGATGCATTGTCACGGATTCATCATTGGCACGAACTCCGGCGAATCTACTACGTGTGCTCGGTTGAAGTCTTAACATGAAGTGTATTGCTCAAAGAACATCGTGGCCATCAAATACATTGATCTCAAGTCTAAGTGGGACTACACATTCTTGAAGAATATCATAGTCAAACGACAAGATGAGCAGGACTATGAATTCTCGGTGACTTTGAGAACTTGTCACCAACGACATTGAAGACATGTACCTTGCCAAAGTGTGGTCGTATGAGACAATTCTCGATTGAAATTCAACGTGAATTCATCAAGTCGGTTCTCATCTTCATTAGACGCATTGTGATCAAAGAACGTGTCGAAGATATCCGGATGGTGTTGAATCATATCGAGCGTGTAAACTTCACTCCACCACGACTTGACCTTCCCGACATCAACGGCAAACAACTCACGCTCATCAACAAACCTTTGAATTGTTTACCGCGGTGAACTTCAAAAAGCGCTTAATGGCGTGTAGTGAGCTCCACAAATTCGGGATCATACCTTGAAGATGGTTAGGGATGGATTGGCGCGCATGATTAAAGGATATATGCACGAAAGTTGGGAATCTAAGCCACTGGAACTCTCGGAAAGGAGGGATGTGAGACGTATCATCACCATGATTGATGAGCGGTTGTTCGAAGGATCGATTCGAGACGCTGGAGAGCTATGTTGGTGGTAGACCAGGATAAACATCACGGTTTTCAGCATACATGCGCTTCAGGAACATCATCGCACTTGGGTACCCTTGAATTGTTTCATTCATATGATTTTGGATGTATGATTATATATGTGAATGGCTTGTGCACACATAACGATGTACAACCCGTAATGGTCAAGAAAGGACCACGTAGTATGCCTCGGTGCCACAATCCTTATAAAAGGAGCGAAAGCTTCTTATTTTGAGTAAAACCTATCAAACCTTTCATTTTCAAGGTTTTGCTCAAAAAGACAAGTACTTCCCATATGATTTTAAAACCTCAACCGTTTATATCACTAATTGAGGGGAGTATTTGAATTAAAACTTTGTTCACAAATTGTTCACGATGGTCACTCTTCCCGCAACACTCAAATGGTCATATTTATTCTCAACCGTTCAAAATAACATTTTATATGCCATTTTGAGGGAGAAAATTTGTGTGATAAGAAATATGTTGTCTTTGAATGCAAATGAATCAGTGTACCTCGGACTTAACCAAGAATTGACGGTACTAAGCTGTTTGTAACTTTCGAAAAGACTTGTCTGGAAGGGTAATAATTTCAAGCTAGTTCGCTAGTGATGTAAGCGTGTCTCATGAAAGGACTCGTCTTAGTAGAAGGTACCATTCGAGAAGCTCTTGATAGACATGAACTCGACGGTATGACAACCTTCGAGGTTTGTCTACACCTTCAAGGTAGTTATTAGAGCTAGTTGTCACCTAAAAGGCGACAATGTAACTCTTTAACTATTCAACGAACCGTGTCTCGCGGGAGATTGTCTATCTTTAGTGGATCAATTCATAAAGTCGCGCTCTTTCCTCACCGTGCATTTAACCATTAAAACTATTAAGCACATGTGAGGGGAGTATTTATGCAAAAACTTATCTCTGCGTGGTTCAAACATGTTTTCATTTACAAACCCTTTGAGAGATATTTTAACTTACAATGGTTATAATGGCAAACATAGGTTAGTCATGGAGGTATAAGGTGACTAAGGTTAGGAATAATCGTCTATGATCCGCATGAGCCGGAGGATCTACCCAAAGACACTACCATCGGTTAGTGTTAGAAGTCCTTAGGAATGATTATAAAAAGGAGAAAATGAGAATCGGAGAAAGAAGGAGTTGAAGAATCAAAAGAAATGTAAAGTAAAGGGTGAAAAGAAATAGCCCTCCAGATTATTCAACTTAGAATGGACACGGGTTCAATTCATATACTTGGTTGTCACTTAGTGACACCGGTATTGAAGATTAAAAGTCGTCATGGACCCGGTGGCGCATGCACTAAACCTTCTTAGCCACTCAAGTTTCTCTCAGCGAAACTTGTTTCATTCTCACAGGAACCCTACATAATCTATTGGCTTTCTCTTAGAGATCGTTGGTATTGAAGAAGGAGACCCTCTCCTAGTCTCCGCTCGGAAAACCAAAGCGCACTATTGAGTCTAGAGCCACGAGATTCATAAAAGATCTCTTAGGAACATGACATTTAATCACTGATGATCAACAAATAAGATCATCGATGGTTCATATCGAGTCCTTCACGGATCTTAGCAATCATCGAGAACATTTATGAGAGGTTCACATCCGTGATTCTCGGTGATTGAATGGAAACTCTGCCGGTCAACATCAAACGACCGACGGCGGCGGTCATTCGGTAACTCCCGTGGATTACGCGGAGTGTCTCAAGCGGTCTGATCGTGAGGTGATGCTTGGTGTACCTCAACGACTCATCTGAATAGATGTACTTGGTACATCGCGTTATCTCACTGTGGGACTCGGTTCGAGAACGGCTTTTGTAAGAATTAGAGTTGTGTTTTCACACTATCTTTGTTAACACTCTCGAAATTCAAACTTGTAAGTGCCGAAACCGCTTATTACTAACCGTTTGAAATGTTTTCTTCTTATGGAAGCTCGGAGCGGAATGATCGTCTTGATTCTTCTCATGTTCACACCAACATCATCACTAATGGAAGTTCTATTCAAAAGCAACACAATCGTCGTAATGATTCTTCGTCAAACCAAAGAATCTATAAGGTTAAAGACTTAGAGAACTTCATCGATGATTGAATTCCAACGTCATAGGCGTGTGAGCATGTTGAAGAATGACATGGAGACACTTGGAGCGTGAAGCGAGACATGAAGGCGATCGATGCATACAACAACATACTATCACTTTCACCACAAAGAACAATGATCAAAGAACAAAGTCAATGATGACGTCAAAGCGTAAGCTGTTCAAAGTTAACGATCTCTACACTGGGAAATTGTTCGAATCAAGACAATTCCTCTCACAAGAAAGAAGAATGTCGGAAGACATCACACTACTATTACATCAACGCTTTCACCGTTTACATTCATATATACTTGAGGGGAGATTGTTGGAATCACTCCTAAACAAGATTTCAAGTATTTATATTTCATATGTAATAGGTAGCTTTATTATGGCCTTTATGTTTGTTTAAGGTCAAGCTTATGTAGAAGGCCCATAAGCAGTCCAAGCCCAATAAGGAATAGGGAAGGAGAGGAGTGTTGCCTAGCTCCTTGCTATATAAACTCTTGTAAACCCTCATTTGAGGGTTGGTTGTTCAAGTTATTCTCTTTCATTACACTCTACGCATAACCGGTCGAGTATACTTGTGTGTGTGTGTTTGGTTTACTTGTTCAATCGCCTTATCTCTTCTCTTATAAGCTTGTGTTGTAAAACTAGTGACCTAACACCTACATTGATCGCAAATCCCCAATCAACATAATGACTAGCACCTACTACAATTGGGTAATGAAGAAGCCTATTCCAACTAGGCAAGACCCCGATAATCCTAGGGTTAGGTGCAATTTTCTTGGTAGAGTTAAGGGATTGCCCGTTTATGTAGGTAGTTTCACGTTTCCTACGGACTTCATAATCGTGAATGATATTAGTACGCCATAGATCCTAGCTTGTCCCACGTTATTCTAGGAAAACCTTTCATAGAAAGCACCGGATGACCTATGACCCTCGTTAGGAATAGTGCGATTCAAAGATGAGACCGATAACATAGCTTACCAAATGCCGTTTAAGATTGAGAAGTTTTCATCACTCTCTAATGATGAAAAGGAACTTAAACTATCGGTCTATTATAGGAATGAGGAGGATAAAGAAAAAGGAGCAGATTATGTTATGGCTAAGATTTTCGGATTCTATAAGGATTGCTTGAACCTAGGACCGAGTGGGGAGAGGACGAACTCTTAGAGAGGTGCATCATAGGGCACTTCTACAACATGGAATCCCCCAATAGAGACCGTCATGAGAAAGAAGATGGCGGTAATGAAGTCACGTAAGGGCACGACTACGAGTCTAGCTACAAGACTCTTAAATAAAGAAAAGCGCTTCGTGGGAGGCAACCCATGCTTAATTGTTTGCTTGTTAGTGTCATATATCTTTTATTGATTGCTTGTTCTCATGTTTAAATTGGTAAAAATGCTTTATTTTGTTTTTAACCTCGTCTTAATTGCATATAAAGGTATTTTACATAAAGGATAAGTGTAGGGAGGATTACACACGTTTTCAAAAGAAACGTAATCATGAGAATAGAAATTCATTAAAAGATATATATGTGTGTTTGTTCGAGTCAAATGCTTGTATCGAGTCATAATGGATGTTTTGCAGAAATTTTTCCAGATTCTAAAGATGTAAATTTTCGAATTTTTCCGAAAATCGCATACCGGTTTTGTCGGGATAACTGACGTCGTCAGATCGCAACTGACGTCGGGAAGGAGTAAAACAATGATTACTTTTTCTCGTTTTCTGAGCTACTTATAAAATTTTGGAATGTTCCAGGTCTTAATTTTCCAGGAATTCTGTAAACATCCATTCCACAAGCATTATATCTTAGTTTAGTAGAGTCTTATAGATATTATTACCGCTGATTTTACGTGAAGGTTTCGTTTGTTTTCTTCAAGTGTGCAGGTTTTATTTATCAAGAAGAAGAAACAAAAGATTGGAAGGAGCTTTTCACGCACACATTCTTCTTGGAAAGGATTTAACCCCTACTTCACACGCGGATCCTACCGAGCTAATCAGGGGAGTAATAGTTTCTTTCGTTTTAATTACCTTCCATTATCATAACTTTGATACTTTCGAGGAACCTTGGGGACAATGTTCAGTTTAAGTGTAGGGAGGAAAATAAAACGGGAACTTTGAAACTATGCTATTTGTGTAATAAACCATGAGAAAATGTCGGTTAGGGTAATTTTGGCACCAAATTTAAAATTTTTCATGACATATAGGAGTGGGTCATTAGTCTTGACAAAAGCGTCTCACGGATAGGAAGTTGCATGACTAGCACAAAAACCCTTTACCACCTAAATTCCACCCAAAATGTGAGGATCGCCCTTAGATTAGTAGGAATTAAAGCATTCATCTTTAGTGCTTAGAGTGTGAACCGGTAGTATATTAGATTCTAGAACTTGTTTTGTGATGCATTCCGAGATCGCTAGTAAGACTACACTTGTGTAGTTAGGAATAACTAAATGATAAGAGGCATTAGGATAACCCTTGTTTGATGCCCGTAATATAATTACTTCTTCCACATCGGTTGAGTAATTCCCCACACCCCTGCGTTGTACTCATCTTTAGTACACGATACCCTAGTTAACCCCTCGAGCCTATCCTTTCGCGGTTCTCGTGTTGTTTCGATTTTTCCGAATATCAATGAAGAGCATTGTTTACACCCCACCCCCAAATATACACCCAAATCGCCTTAGCCTACCATGTATGCACTCACTTTTAGTGCATTGTTGTTATCACCCTAAACCCTTAGTTCAATTATCTAGTTGTTTGCATGAGTTTCAAAGTCGATTCATATCCTTTGTACACAGTTTTGGGACGATTGGGACTCATGGGAAAAAAGTTAAAGTTTATGAAATTATTGGAAGGGAACGTTAAATTCCCTTATTTATGTAATAACATACCCCAAGTGTTTTGATCTTTTCAATTCGGGTCAAATTAGTGTTAGAGTAATAAAAGCTCAAGTGTAGGGATGTGCCTATAAATCCCTATCATTTTGATGTTACCGTAGAGGATGGTAGAGTAAAAGTGTATGAAAAAAAAAAAAAAAAAAGTTTTCAAAAAAAAAAAAAAAAAAAAAACCATACGGGCTACCATCCTACATCTATCTTTTAAATTTATGTTTCTTTGTTTGAGTTATCTAGAGTTTAGAGTGTCGAGTCTTGGCTTAGCAACGCCATTCTTGTATGCTTGTAACATAAAAGATTTTGACTTGCCACCACTAAATAGCCTATCCCACCAAACCCTTTGTTTCCCTACCGTAAGCCTAACATTACAACCCTTTAAAGACCTCTTTGATAGTCTTTCCTAGGTGCTTACACCAAAGCGATGGAGGTTTGATCTATTCTCAAGCCTATGGTAATCTATGTACTAGGACCGGTTAATGAGTGTTTATCTTCCATTTCCAACTTGTTATATTTCATATGCACCCGAGAGAGATGTGAGTATCCAAACACCCCATGTGAGGTGCTAGTATGTAATTTCGTGCTTGTTATGACTATTCGGGGCTTATATGTGTTGTGGACTGTTTTAAACCAATGCTTCATGACCCTAACTTATAAATTAATTGGCTAAAGCACATTTGCTTGAGGACAAGCAAATACCAAGCGTAGGGATATTTGATAAGGCTTTAAAATGTACCTTTTGAGGGTCGTTTAAGCTCTTATTTGATCACTTTGTATCCGTTATTACTTAATATCGTTCCTTTTCACTTTTTAGGTCTCTTGAAGGCAAATTGTTGTAATGGCACATATTTGGACGAAAAGGCGGATATCTGAAGAAAATGGCCAAAGTCAAGAATCGAGACACTCAAGCTCTTTGAAATACAAGGTGGCGTCATCGCTTAAGCTATGACGCCGTCGGAGCATTTTAATGACGACCGAAGCCAAATTTCGTATTTTCAAGTGGCGGTGTCGAGCTTTAAAAGAGTAGGCCGTCGCAACTCGGATGGCCTAGATTCGATCGCACGGCGCCGAAAGTTGAAGAGGACGGCGTCACAAGCACAAGGTGACGCCGTCGCAAGACTAACATGGCCAAGACGAAACCCTAATGAGCGGCGACCCGACCGCGTCATAAAACATAAGGTGACGCCGTCGCACTTGTAATCTTATATATAGAATCCGAATTTTTCGGTTTTAGTGTGTAGTCTTTTGGGTAAAACCTAAACCGAACCAAGGCTGTCTTGTACAAGATTTTAGGGTTCCAAACCCTATCTTACATCAAGATAAGTGTTTTACTTCATTAATTCAATTATGTCTTTGATTATTTGTGTGTATGCTTGCATGTTCTCCATGTCCAGCTAATTTACTTGTGTGTTTGCTTAGGAATATGAAACTTAATTATTGAATATTGATTGGTTGTCTCTTATCTTAATTGTTAATGATCTAGTAATGCGATAGGTCATTCGTTGTGTAATTAATGCTTGATTAATCTTTGTGAACCTTAGACTATAGCACTTAGGCGGTTGTAGGCTAAACCATCTAAAGAGGGCCTTAGAGTTAGAGTTTATAATCCCTAGAGGGTTTTGTAGGCGAGACCCTTTGGTAAGTTCAAAGAGTTAGGGATAAGCGATACCCTACGACTTTAGACACACAACGCGATTAAGAATAAGCGCGTGACAATTCAACCATCAATAGGAGATAATTAAGGAGTAATAAAACCTAAGTGAACACATCTTTAAACTATCATACGAGCACACAATAATTAGACATAGACTACATACACCTTAGATTAGATAATTAGATAAGTAGAGTAATCGGTAGAAATACCAACCCCCAAATCCAAACCCCGAGATTCGTACCTTTCCATTTCCTAAAAAAACATAAAAAGGATAAAAAAAATAATCTTCCTCAACCCTAACCTTAGCGTAGTAACTTCTCACTAGCATTCCTATTCCCCTAGAGAACAATATCAATACCCGTGGCTTACCCTAATACTACACTACAACGATTAGGTTCACTGCCTAGGGTGTTATAAAACTTGCTCAAAGAAATGGAAGTTCCTTTGACCCCGAACGACGCGTGTAGCGTTATCACATCCTAACTTCCATTCACTCAATTTTAATTGATAATCTTGTTGCTCATATTTTTCTGCCCAAGCCATTTCATTATTATCATGAGTGATTATTTTGGCTTCCATTGACTCTAAAGTCAATTGATAACCAACTACCTCAGACCTAGCCCTTTTACAATTATCTCTTTCAGTCACATAATCTTTAAGCACTTTTGATAACAATCATTACATTTAGAACATACCTCAGAGATAGTGGATGAACTTGGTGAAGTAGCTACCATAGCAAGCAGAATAGGTTCTTCTTCACTTACCATGCTCCAATCAAAGCTTCCAAGACCATCTCTTGATTCCAAAGCAGTGAATCCTGGTTCCTCATCAAAAGCTGTGCTCCAATAAAAATCTCCCATTGCAACCATAGAGTAGGTTACAGGTTCCTCATTAAATTCAGCACTCCAGTCAACCTCTGATAGATTTTCTTGAGCAACCAAAGCTTTTGGTTTTGGTTCAGTAATAGGAACTTCCTTTATTTCAAGCTTGGGTTTCTCAATCATTATGCTTGCCTGATATTTAGCAAACTTGCATTCTCTTGCAAAGTGTCCAGTTCTTTGACAATTAAAGCATTCAATCTTGGACTTGTCAAAAGTTATACCCTGTTTGGGTTTGAAATCAATGCCTCTTCCTGTTTTCTTCATGAACTTCTTGATCCTAGCAGTGATCATGGCCACTTGCCATCTTATGTCAATTTCTTCTAGATCATCCTCATCAATTTGCAACAAATCTTCTTCATAAGTAACAGGTAAAGTGGCTTGTTGAGCAAAGAAGGAACATACAACATCATCAGAGTTGATGGTGTTTGATAGTGATGAGTGGTAGTAGTCATGGTTGTGCAAATATGTTGTTTATCACCGACGGTACTTTGAGCAGGATAAGCGATACTTTTAGTGGAAATCTCGCCTGCTTTTCGAAGACACAAAAGCAATCTTGTGAGATTTTGAATTTGTTTGACCATTCATCTCATGCTCATATACCTTTAAATTATTGTAGAGATCATCAAAGTCCATAGTATCCAAACCAGATTGTCCTCTAATCATAGTAGCAACCACATGCCATACGGATGGCAAACTTCTTAAGAACTTCAGGTTTGCATCTTCAACATATACCTTTGCACCATATAACTCTAGCATACTAAGGAGATTTTGGAATCTGTCATAGGCAGCATCAAGACCTTCTCTTTCACCAACAGTGAATGTTTCAAACTGTTGCTTCAATAGAATTCTGTGCATATTCTTGGAAGCATCATTACCTCCAAATCTTGTCTTGATAGCAGCCCATAATTTTTTTGCATCCTTGGCATCATGAAACTTTAGTAGGTGACCATCGAATAGCGATAACAAGATGTTGAGAGCCTTTTCTTGAATTCTTGTTGTAGGCTGCGGCAAGGTAGGTGAGGTGGTTTAGGTTGTCCAGAACTTCTACAGGTTCTTCAAGAACGACATTACCATTGACAATCACATCCCACGGTGCATGGTCTATAATAGCAATGTCTTGCCTCATCTTCATGCTCCAGAGATCATATTCTCCTTCTTGATGATAGGAATTCGGTGAGGTGATGGATGGGAGTGGTGCGACTTGATCGACATCTTTTAGGGTTTGTAGTTAAATCGGTTTTAAGAGTTTCTTCTTAATCGAGTTTCCACACAAGCTCGATACTACTTGTTGGATCGATATACTCGACCAAACTAACTATGTAGCTTGTAAGGGTTTAGCAACCTTGGATAAATCCAAAATTACTAACAATGAAATACTGATATAACTCTATTAAGTATGTGGAATCTACTTTAACAAAGCTAAGAAGAATAACTTTAAACTTCAACGATTATATTAAAACCAAACTTTGAACCTGCTTGTTATACAGATTCACTAACAAACCTAATCACTAAACAACTCTAATATCGTACTTGCATGTAAGTTTATTCGTATCTAAGTCGCCTATCTCTAATGCCAATCTAGGGGTCCTTTTATAGGCATAAGAAATACCCTAGTCGGTTTACAATCCTTGTATGACAAGTAAACTAATTCTAATCTAAGAATATTCTAGAATTACATAATAATTCTTAAACGATTTGCATAGCGGTCCTTTAGCATATCAGTACTTTGACGAGCAGTACTTTGCCTTTCTTCATTAAGCAGTACTTTGACTTTCAGCAGCACTTTGACTTTATATCCCAACATAACGTTTATCTTTGAGCATACTTAATAAACGGCTTTTAGATTTTCGTTGATACCCTTACCTTTAAACATTGAGGACAATGTTTCGTTTTAGTCTGGGGTAGGTAATCTTCGATTTAAATTTGACCGCACATGCTTATTTTTGTCGTGTACTCTCGCAACCCCGTTTTTCCTTAGAAAATGAAAAATTGTGCAAAAATGAGAAAATTTAAAAAATTTTGTAAGCTTTTGCTAGTTTTATGATCAAAAAGTTCTTGCTAGTCTCTTAAAAGTTACTTTAAATATGCGTTTTCTTGAAAAGCTTTTGCTAATTGCTTAGACAAGAGGCTATAAAATGCGACTCTAGCTCACAATGCCAAGAATTTGCAAGTCTCCCTAAGTGATTTTAAATATGCGAAGCTTTGAAAGATTTGCTAGTTTCTAATAAGTGACTTTAAAAATGCGAGACTTGAGATTATTTTACGAAGCATTTGCTAAGTTAATATATGTTTTGACACCTTGTTGACTTTCCGCTGGTGAGAGTAGGAATGGAATTCTGACTTGACCGGGCGTGTTGAGCCCTAGCTTGTTCCCTTAACCATAGATAATTAAATTATCGGCTAAGCATCCGCGGATCTCATTATTTGAGATTTTAAATTTGCGGAGATCGAGGAATGATAGAGTTACTTATGAGTTTAGATGCTAAGCGTGGAGTATATGGTTCTCTTTAGAGCTCATCGAAGGTACTTGTGGCTTTTTGCTCCCACAAAATTGTTTCATCCCATATCTGTCAAATAATAATTAGAGATGTTGAGTTTTTGACGATAGTTAGTTCTCTATCTTCTTTAGAGAATCCTTGCCCATGAGAGTTGAGTACACATCGAGGTACTGTCAGTGTTGCGGTATAAAGCCTTATGATTCGGAGTTTGGTACAAAAATTAACATGAAATAAAGCCCAAATGTGTTCAAGTGAAAAATACAAAGCCATAAAAGTTTTCTATGTCCGACGGTACCCCCGTTGTCATGGACTTCAAAAAGGTGGAGGAATATCCAAAGTCATAATAAGACTTCTGATAAAACGGTAATCCCGTTGAATTAGTGGTTGAAAAGACCAAGGGCCTAAATTGCAAAAATGCAAATGTGCTGAAATAGTGTTGAGCCAAACTTTGAATCCGGGAGATATCTAAATAAAATCCTCTGTCTCTGGACTCGTAGATGAGTTGTTTCGGTTGTAATAAAAAGGATATTTCCCTAAATTGTGTTAAATTAGGACCTTGACGTGGACCTCATTCTTGTGTGCAACGGTTTTCGAAGGAAGATGGATAACTAATTAGCGACTTAGCTTCATATCTTTATTGGAATAAAAATTATCGAAACGAGAAACTTGAAGAAATTTAGCTCTCACCAAAAATAAAATAAATAGAGGAAAATAAGAAAATGGGAGCAAAAAGTAATTACACAAGTAACTTCCATGGGTAGTGTTAGCATCTAGAGTCATATTTAACAATGATTTTGATTTTACGCTTAGTTTGGGGACTTGTGAAAAATCAGGGACGATGTATTCTATCCGTATGGTCACTTCACGCTGGGTTGTGTTTCCTACTCCGTGATCCTAAAAATGTCGTTTGAAAAATGTTGGAGCTATTGATCGACATGAAAGTTTAACAAACCGTCACTCATAATGAATAAGTGCGTTGAATCGTAATATCTATATGTGAAATAAAAAAAGGTAAACGGGCATTTTAGAATTAAGGGTCCTTAATCTCTTTTGAGGAATCTTTGCTACTTTTCATAGGTTTAGCAGAAAGAGATTGAAATCCTTGGTTTTAGAAGCGTGAGTTGATTGCATTGCGTGGGGACACGACAATCGTCTAGTCTGGGTATTTTGATATGTGCTAAAACACATATATTTTCTTTACTAAATCAGGCCCAAAATAACAAGAAAGAGCCGTTTATTGCTAATATCTATTGGTTTATTGAGTTTATGCTTGTGCAGGTACGGATATGATAAAACACGCAAAAGATAGCTAAATCATACAAAAACCCGAGCACGAGAGATAAAGAGTGCTAAAGCTGAGCCGGAAGGTCAGAATTGAGCATTTGTGAAGATTTCTACGGTGAGAAGAAGATTTATGAAAGATTTGATCAAGTTTAAAGAATTGGTAAAATCAGTCCCTCAAGTTTTAGCATTTGGCAGAAAATACCCTTGAGATTCAAAATTTTCAAAAGTGGTCCTTGGAGTATTGTATATTGTCAAGATTAACCCTTGGATTACAATTTCAAAAATTATAGCTTTGGTCCCTGATTTTCAGATTGTACACTAATGGTCCTTGAAATAATACACGAATCCATTTAATAGTCCAAGTCCATAATATACTACCCTTGGCCCAAAGAATAGTTTAGGCCCAACCTAAATCCAGTGATACAACCGGTTAGAGCCCTATATCCACCCCATTTATCTATTTTACCCGGTCAAATACAAAGTCAAATTCAGTAAAAAAATATTAAATCTTACGCGCCTAAACTTTTTTCCCCAAATCGTTTTACCCTGATTCCCTAAGAACCCTAAATTGCCTTAGCTTCAATTAGCTCAATCACTTCAATCAAAGGGTACATTCATACTTTTTGACACTCATCTGACACATGGAGTGCCAGCTTGGCAATCCGTGTGTCATTCCCTTCAAACACTCACCTCTGATTGGTCGAAGAAACGTGGCACTTATGATCCAAGGTTGAAAAATGATTGATGGACGTGTAAGATGATCCAAGGGCTGAGATATCACAAGAGAAAGCACAGATTGGCTTCATTCTAGACTCTTCTTTAGCTTGAGCTTGACTATAAATAGCACCTCTTTTCTCACTTGCAATCAAGTAGTTTTCTGAGTTTCAGCTTAGATTTTAAATTGTTTTCTCATGTTTTATTTTAATTTCTGTATTTGAATCTCAGTTTGTAATCAAGTTCTCATTAATAAAATCATTTCAGTTTTAGTTTTAATATACTGTTAATCTCTGTTTTAAAGTTTTCATTTGCTTACTATTGATTCAGTAATCACTTTAGCTTATTCTCTTTTACTCATTTACAGTTATAATCTAGCTTATAAGTTTTTCCTAAACAAAAATCTTTAAAAAAATAGAAAAATCCTAGAAAAATAAAAAATATAGTGAATCTGTTTTAATTTTAATCTCAATAGTTATTTGTGATTTCACAGGCTCTTATAAGTTCCTTTATAGCTTATAAAGTGATTGTTAAGCTTTTTACTCAGATTCTACCATCAAAACATCATTTGGTCTAAATAAGTCAACATCTGCTCATGTTGATTGAATAGGGCTACACTGCTGATTTGAGCTTGGATTTGGGTTTGATATAGACTAATTTGGGTTGATCTTAGTTTAGGATAGTGGCTTATTGATTTCATTGAGCAAACCATTGTGGTTGGACACTTGTAAGTCCAAATTCTGCTTTATACTTGAATCTATATTTAGAGTAGTTAAATTTGCTTCTATTGTGTTTAATTTAGTTGTTATTAGCTTACTTGATCATAGTTTATCTTAGTAGTAGCTTTAATTCAGATCTGCACATTTTCTGCTTGAATCAGCATAACTGAGATCACGTCTATTTTAGTGTATAATTATTGTCAATTTAGCTTCATCAAGGTTCATTCTAGTATTCTGAATCTGGTTAGTGGATTAGTTATAGGGATTGCTTCATCTAAGTCTCTAGAAGTAGTGTTTGGATTTAACACCAATTCTGAGTTAGAGGACTGTGGAGTAATAAGGATAGGTTGTTTCAAGTTTATTTAACATCATTAAGTCATAATCAGTCATTTAGTTGCACACTAGACTTGTAAAAGTTAAAATTGCATGTAATCTGATCTAGTGCTCATTACTGTTTGAATCAGTTGCTTAGATCTTGCCAATAGGTTAGGATATAGATAATATAGTTTAATATAGATTCATTTCTTCATAAAATATCATAATCAATCTGTTGCAGTAGATCAAAGTTCATAAAGTCAACTTCCAAATCTGATAGAAAGCCAAAAATCTTGTGTGCATTTCTGTCAGCTGGTCTTTATAGAATTTTAATTCAATGAGTTTTGGATGAAATCAGTTGAAATTTGGGATTTAAGAAGTTTGGTTGGTTGAGTTTAAGAAAATTATTTTGGTTAATTTTTACAATTTTTCTAAAACTATTTTTCGATTGCTTTAAATCGATCGATTACATACTGTTCATCAAACTCAAAGATTCATCGAGTCTCAAGCGACTTTTGATAAGCTTCTGATAAGTTCATATCTCAACACTATAAGCTGAAAATTGGTCTATAGGTACTTCACTAGGTGATCTCTAGATTCCAATTGCTGGATTTCCCATTAGAGCTGATTGTGCAGCTTATTTTTAAGCTGCAAGTAGGAGGTTTAACTGATTTTTGACTTGAATCTGGATTTTGCTTAATTACTTGTGAACTGGGATTAAGTGATCATAGATAGTTTTCAATAGTATTTTTAAGGTAGTTTAGTATTAATCTAGCTTCTTGCATAATCTGGTAGCTTATCTATGCTTTTAGCTTATTATTCCATTAGCTTATTAAATCAGTTTGCTTACATTTAGCTTTTCCTGCATTCAAAACTTACATTTAACAATTTTCATAGCATCTTAATAATATTTAGGAATGTTCCTGAAATTTTCATAATTTTCCAATACTGTTTACTATTTTTCTGGTTTTAAACTAGTTTTTAATAATTTTTAAATAGTTTTTATTGCAAATAAATTAGAAAAAGCTCAAAAAAATATAATTTCAATTTTCAAAGATTAAGAAAAATCAAAAAGACATAAAAACTATTTTTCCTCATTTTTCCTAGTTTAAATAGTAATATTTAGACATTTAACTAGTTTAAAATAGTTTTTAATTCATAGAAATTAGAAAAAAGTTCAGAAAAATACAAAATTAGTTTTAAAATTCTTTTCAGTTATTTTAGATTTTTGAAAAATAGTTTGATAATTTCCCACTTGTTTTTAGTTATTTAGTTCTATTTTTAAATTTAGAAATTAGTTTTTAAATCAAATAAATTCAAGAAAAATCATAAAAATTAGTTTTAATTCTTAAATAGTTTTCAAATTGCATTTTTAGTTTAAAAATAATTTTAGATCATTTTTAGGACTTAATTTACACGTAATTGCATTTAATTCGCGTTTCATTTAAGTTCGTATTTTATACTTTAGATTTAATTTGCGTAATTTGTCATTTGCATTATAGATTTAGAACTTTTATATGCTTCCCTTTACTTTCCCTTTCCCCGTAGTGTAGAAATCCCAAAATCTCTTTTAACACATTCAAATCCCGATAATCGCGACGTGAGTTGAAAATTCCATTCAACCCTCGTTCGGAACGATCTCGGTGCTCAAACCTAACTCGTTTGAGTTACCCAAATACTACAAAATTCTCATAATTGGTTTTTTAACGAATCATCCCCAATAAAAGTCGGGCATGCCCTTCCATGCTTCCCGGGCGTCATTAAAAGTCCTAGGTACGAGTGTTGTAGGGAATCTTCATCCCGTTCCATTGGTACGTGAGGATGCATAGTCAACGGAAGCTTGTTCGGGGAGTCTTGTGAATGCACGAGTGTTATTAGGATTGTTAGGAATTTTGTAAAAGTGGGTTCCTACTGATATGGTTCCTGCTGATAGACTTTATGTTTCTACTGATAGTGTAGTTCTCCTACGATAGTCATTTAGTGATTTATTATGAAATTATAGTTTTTCATCGTAAAACAATATAATTTGACAATTCTCGAAAGTGACTAAATGGCCTCGAAAAGCAAGTCGTAAAATAGTGAATGTCGAGTGTTAGGAAACAAACTCAGTGGTTTTGGAATGCGTGTAACGTTATCTAAAAGTCTTAGCATTTAACTTTTGATCATAGAGGTCTCGATCATGGAGAAAAATATAGATGAAGTAGGGTAGTCGGACTAAAAACATTGTTTAAGGTTAGTTTTCGGCAAAGTTTGAGTGACCGTATTTTATTTGTTACAACTTCGTTTGATGAACGGTTGAGCATTTTGGAAAATAGGCTAGGTGAACTCACTTTTACTAGAAGACATCGTTTTCTCAAAAGCATTCTATCTATGTGAAAAACGACTCCAAACATGGTCACTTGCGACAACAATTTTGGTCTATTAGAAAATATATAAGTGTTATTACTTGTATAGAATAGTTACGATATCCTTATTTAAAACTCGTGTAATTTAGTCGTTATAAGTCCGTTTTCTACGTTTTATATATCCCTGGTTTTGTGTTAATGTATACTAATATATTTTTGATAAATCACATCATTTAGACAATGTTTAAAACTCATTTTTGCCCTTCAAATAACCCTTAACAGCTTACTATTTTTCAGAAAATTAGTTTTTGCCTGAAAATAGCGTATCTCCTTCATTATAAATCCGTTTTAACCCGTTCAAGCGACCACGGTTTCGTTTTAAAGTATATTTTCTGAAAATATAAACCAAAATAGTCCATGACCTGTCGAAATTTCCAGATTTTGCAAAAATAGACAGCAACTATTTTATTATCGTCTAACTTGATTTTTCTTGCGTAATACTTGTTTCAATCACTTCAAATCAACACCAAATATATCCTAAACCTACCATACACCTTCTTAAGTTGTCATGAGTTCCTAAAATTCACCAAAAATGATAGGGTTCAAAGGAATACTAATAGGATAATTTGACTTATATTAAATACTAAAAATAAGTAAAGGTGGTATGGATCATAGTTTATTTGCATGATTTTCTTACTAAGTTATAAAAATAAATCAAGTAATAGTATGAAAGATTAGGAAAATTATTAAGAACACTTACTTGATTGATTGAAGAGTTTTGTTGCAAATATACCTAATTAATCGTGAGGTTTTTATTTCAAAACCTAAACTAGATTACTACTAGGACTTGAAAAACACTTTAACCTTGAAAATTTTATGGTTTCTCTTCTTGATCAATGTTGGCCGAACCTCAAGAAATGAGGGAGAGAGTTTCTTGCTATTTCACCTTAAAAGTATGTGTTTTTTGTGTTCTAATTAAGAAAAAAAAAGATGCATATATGAGATATTTATGAATCAAAATGTATAGGTGTAAGCTTAGTCATAAAAAAATATCATAAAGTGGTGTCAAGGATGGGGAGGTCGGCAAAAGGGGAGGGGTGGAAGAATTTTGTGTATTTTTGTTTATTAATTGCATTTTATGTTTAGTATAATGTATGGTTTGTACATATAATTAATTATTTTGTGTAGCGTTAACTAGATATCGATTTTAACGCAACAACAACAACAACAAACCCAATCCCGCCGGAGCGGGGTAAGGGGGAGGTAGAAATGTAGACAGATCCTACCCCCTACCCCAGGAATACACCTGGGAGTAGAGAGACAGCTTCCAACGAGACCTCCGAGCAAGTGCGAGTGTGCGGGTGAGAAAGAAGAAGAGAGAAAGCGGAAGGCAGACAACAAAAAGCACAGGCAGGCAAAAGACAGACAGGCAAACAATAAAAATGCATTTCTCGCAAGTATTGAGTGAATAAATATTTATCGAATTGAATTTACGAAAACCGTCGTAATATATATATATATATAACAATATATACAAAATAATTTCAAAACATCGGGTAAACTAATAATATAATTTTTATATTCTTAAAGTGAGTATAAAAATATATTTGGATGATTCTCATAAGTTTTGGGATCAATTATTCAAAATGAATGATTAAGCGATAGCGTTTATTTAATAGGAAAATATACGTAAATGAAAAATGCAAACTCACGCATGAACTAATATGATGATGATATTACTGATGATATGTAGACTAATTCTAGTCTATATGAAGTGTCCTCGATGATTTTTCATGAATACGCAGCTAAACCCTCAAGGTTACGCGTATTTGATACTCGAAAACTTAGTTTGCGAAAAATGATGAATAGTGAATCATAAATAGTGATTTTTCTCCGGGAATGAATAGTGTTTCGTGAATAGTAAAATTTTGAAATACCCTTTCAAAATATCAAATCGACTTCAAAAATGATGAATAGTAAAATGATGAATAGTAACTAGTGAATAGTAAATTCCCGAGATGAATAGTGAACTTTTCAAAGTTTGAGAAATGACCTGAAATTACGAGTTGTCACAGCAGGTCAAGAATGGTACTTTGATCTTGACTATTTAAATGATCATTTAGGTTATACTCGTTATAAATCTAACCTTTCTACAGAACCACAAGATGCTCAATCTAACATTGCAGGTTCCTCAGATGATGAGTCAGATCCAGAGTGTGATGAACAAATTATACTTGTTCCATCCTTTCCTTCTAACCACTTTTCAGGTACCAAGGACTCAACTGCTTCTGATGTTACTTCAAGTGATCTAGGATATGCAGAAGAGCTGGTGAAGCTTCAACGCCAAGAGCATGCAGCAAAGGATGATACTTAAAAGTTAGGTTATGAATTCTCCAAAGATACAGAGGAACTCTTAAGGAAGGCTACTATTGAAGCTCGCAGGAACTTTGATGCTGCTGGTAGTGAACCTATTCCTGCTGGTAATGTGGTTGATCCTTCTTATAATGGGTCAGTTGTTGCTGATGTTGATACTGCTGGTCGTGTTCCTGTTCCTTCTGCTAGTGATGTTGTTCCTGTTGTTACCTCAAATACTCCATCTGCTGACTGTTTGGATTTTGTAGACACCCCTACCAGATTTCCAAGTCCATCTGACTTAGCCAATTCACAACATTCTAGCTCTGAATTGGATGGCATTCATCATATGTCAAGAACATGCATTCTTGACTCTTCTTCTTATGATGATGACTTTGGTCCCACTCTTACTAATCTGGCCACATCAGTTGATTTTAGTCCAAATGCCACTAAGAGGATTAACACAGTTCATCCACAATCCCTAATCATTGGTGATCCTACTTCCACTGTGCAAACTAGAAGCAGGGTCAAGAAGAAAATTTTGGTGAATCTGCTTTTCTTAGCTACATTCAAGATCAACATAGGAACAATCATATAGACTATCATTATTGTCTATTTGCTTATTTCCTATCTCAAGTAGAACCTACCAGTGTTGCACAGGCACTGGCAGATGATGATTGGGTTGCTGCTATGCAAGAGGAGATGCAACAATTTTTGAATCAAAATGTGTGGGAGCTTGTTCAGTTGCCTCCTGGTAAGTATGCTATTGGAACTAAGTGGATTCTAAAATGTAAAAGGAATGCAAGGGGCATTGTGGTTGGGGTTGTTGTTGTTTCGGTTAGTGGTGGTGTACTTGCCTCGCTTCACCACTTGTGCCATCAACTTCTGAGTTACTCGAATAGCTTCCTCAATTGTTTGTGGATCAAAAGATGTCACATCCCCTTGAATGACCTCGGGAAGTCCTCCAATAAAAGCCTCTAGCAACTTCTCATTATCCGATACCATCGACGGGCATAACGCGGCTAATTCCTGGAATCTCCGAATGTAAGTTTCAATGTCATACCCAGTCGTGACCAATTCATAGAACTCTGTCTCTAACTTTTTGATTTCCGTTCGAGGACAAAACTTCTTAGTCACCAAACTCTTAAATTCCTCCCAAGTAAGCTTGAAGGCATTCTCCATACCAATCGGTTGAGCGTATGAATTCCACCATGACAACGCTCCATCGAGTAAAGTGCTCGTAGAAAATTTAACTTTACTATCATCCGGACAGTTACAAAGCAAAAATACCGATTCCAATTTTTCAAACCATCTAACCATTGTTGTTGCTCCTCGGTACCTCGAAACTTAGTGGGTTCACCACTTTTGAAATCTTTATACGAACATTTCTTAACCCCGGATCCTCTGCGTTACGAAGAGTGCTAGTCTAGTCTAGACTTCCCGCAGACGGCCTGGCCTCAAGAAAGCAGCAGCTTGCTTGTTCTCTTCGACTCTTAGAGCATTAGCAATGCTATCATTCACTAACTTCGAATTCTTTGCTTGGGTCATTTCAACTGTAGCTTTCTTGATTGCCATAACTCTTCAAAATCACAAGATGAAACAATTATGAGAACTCGTAAGTAGAAACAACCATCATACAAATATATCCACAACCACAACATGCATAAAGTAAATGGAATCACAACGGAACAATAACGAAATATCACAAATATAATCACAACACACGTGGATAATATACATGAAAATTTCGGCCTACATGGACCGATATCATACATAATAATAACCATTCCTACATAGTAGAGTCAATACTTGATACATTTGTTTGTACAACAATCAAAAGACAACAAGTTCTTTAAACTACGTCACACACCTTGTGACTAGGATAATAATGGTCAAAACTATACATGACAAAGTCTACATAAGGCACCTCATGGTGCTCACCGCCCTATCCTCAAGATCGCGAACACGAGTAACCAAACTATCCACCAAACTCCTCAACTCATCCATCCGACCCAAAGTAACAATAGTCTCACGAGCTAAAGATAACTCCCATGATCGACGCCGCAACTCATCCCGAGTCATCTCGGCTCACAAACAACTCGGGCATCTCACGCCTCAACTCCGTGATATGCTCTCTATCCTCTATCATCTATCTTTGAATACTCGATGAGATAAGTCAATACAAACCCCGCCTAATATTAAACCCTCGACCTCCTCGTGATGGGCTCAATCTATCTACCGGCAGCCTCGCAAGCGTCGCGTCAAACTATCAACTGGGTCTGCTGAGCATCAATACGGGCTCCTAATGCCTCGATAGAAGGGTCGTCGGCAAGCAGCCGCCTTGAACTCTCTCTAACTCGAATCTCACGGTGGCTCGGGCTCGGTGGATGGTGGTGTAGGGATATCAAAACGAGCACGCTTTTTGGGCGGCAAGTCTGTCGTAGGTAAAGGATCTCTAAGAAAATATGATGATGATGGTGATGGTGCTAGTAGTGGTGCTGGTAGTGGTGATGGTGCGAGCAACGGGTTATGAGCTGGGCTAACGTGAGGAGTGGGTGCGACTTCGCCCTCCTCGAAGGGTTCGGTCTCAGTGTCGGTCATGACTAGTGGGAAGGCTGGAGTAGAACCAATGGAAGATACGATCTCAGTGGAATGTGATGCAACATCATCCATGATGGGGTTAGCTGGAACATCATCCGAGCTAGAGTCCGACGATATGGTGATAGGGTGAGAATCTGAAGACATGTCTGTGACAACCGATGTGAAATAAAAGTAAATAATCTCGAATAAAGTGTAAGTGAATCCGCACCATAAAAATGAATATGTACTATGATGAAATGATGAGATGCTATGATAATGTAGCTATAGTCTAGGGTCAATGATGCAACCTAGTTCTCTATAATCGTAGCTCGGTACCAATCATCACACCCCAATTTACTGTTTTGCGGCGGAATGGAATTTCGGGATTGATGTCATAGCACCACATCACGGTTATATTGAACGACCTAAAGTGTCGCTTTTAAAAACACATCGTTGGATATTTCATAAAAACAATCGAGTACAACATCGGTCCCAAAAGGTTTACAACGTTTGCGGAAATACAAATATGTTACAAATCAAACGATGTTTTGAAATAAAGTACCATAATGTACATAATGTAAGTCGCCGCGACTCAAAATGTAGGTCCCTAAACCATGTCATGATGATAATGCCTCGATTACACGAAAATACATTGCTAAAAGCGGTCAACAATAATGTTGGTGAGAAATCATAGGTTTATGTAAATGTTTTATACGACTACACAAGTATAGACCATGCATGACAATCCAATCACGTAAAAATAATGTTACAATTGCTCTAAGCCCATGACCCCAAACTAGACTGCTCAATAATGTATGCCCTGCAGTGTTTGCAGACAACTCCGTAATGTTATCAAATGAAATGCATCCGTTTGCTGGTTGGGATTCACCAACCGGATGGGCGTCACCTCGATAGATCTATCCACTCATCCTCGCTTCAAAGATTAACGGTTCATGTTCAAGTAATGGGGACTTTCAAATTGGCAAATGCGGTAACTTAAGCAATGTAATGAATTTAACATACTTGGTATCGTACAAAAAAATGTAGTGCAATGTATTCTCCCGTGGGTTTGAAAATAATCGAAAGCATGTAAACGGGCTATGAAAACTCACTTGGTAAAGCGGAATAACGGCAAAAGTGAGTACACCGAGGTGTAATGTGATGCGTCAACGGGACCTATTACGAATGATATGATATGTCATGAATTGCAATGTAATGTTATGCATGCACTTCAGTATGTTATTTATACCATTTGTGGGTTTTGAAAATATTACCGTCGTCGAAAAATACTCTTTTGACGTCTTGACCCTTCAAAATCACTTTACATGTTTTACGTCAAAATGTCATCCTACAATGGTTTTATAATGATTTTGGTGAAATTACCACTTTTCGTCGCAAAACAATGTCGTCGGAAAAATCATGAAATCAACAAAATGGCTTTGGAAAACTAGTCGTAAAGCGGTGTCGTCGATCGTTAGAGAACGAACTCGACGGTTTTGGAAAGTTTGTATCGATATCTAGAAGTTTCAGTTCGGAGTTTTCGTCCAAAGGTCTCGATCATAAAGATAATAAAGGTTAAAGATAGTGATTTTTGCTAATTGTGTGCGTAAAATGAGTTTCGCCAAGTTTGAACATCCGTAAATAATTTACCATAACTCCGCTTTACAAACGACTTTTCGTTTTGAAAATATGGCGGTGAACTTGATTTTACTAGAAGACAATTTGTTCCAAAAGTTTCACAACCTCGTTAAAATCGCCAAACATGGTCGTTCTGACTAATGTAACACTTGTAACGTAAAAATAATATAGTTTTTCAGAAAATAATAGTTACGGCAACTTTATAAAAACGTGCATATCTTTGTCGTTTCAAATCCGTTTTCTACGTATAATATGTCCTTAGCTTCGTATCGAAGTAAACTAATATATTTTTGAGAAGTCGAAATAATTTGTGAAGCTTAAGGCTCGTTTTTGACCCGGACAAGTAAAAACAGCAAAGCTGAATTTTCTGAAAAATATACGTTTCGTCGTCAAACTTTAAAAATCCATAACTTCTTCGTTATAACTCCGTTTTTATCCGTTCAAAAGGCCACGGATTCGTTTTAAAGTATATTTTCTAAACATCAAGGCCAAAGTTTCGTACCAACAGTAGGTTTTTCCAGAAATTCGAAATAAGGACAGAACATAAATATATAGTTATCGAAAATAGTTTTTCTCGGACAAAACCTATTCTAATCCCTTCAAATCAACTCCAAAGCTAATCTAATCCTACCATACACCTTCTTAGGGTGTCATGGGTTCCTAATCACCATCAAGACCAAAGAATACCATGGGAATAATTATAGGATGACCAATATATATATAACTCAATAAATCATGAAAAATGGTATAAATCACATATCATGCATACTATCTCCAAAAATGAAAAGAAACATATGAAAATGAAAAGGAAACATGAAAATGATAAAAACAAGCTTACTACTGAAAGTGATGAGGTGAAAGTAACAAGGATTAGCCTAAATACTCTTGGTTTTTATTTCAAAACCATATATAGAGTATAACTAGGTTGTAAATGACACTTGATCTAAGCAAAAATTTTGATCCCTTGTATTCTTGATGTTGTGACCGGTTGAAGAAGACCCCAAAAGAAGAGAGAAATAAATTTTACTAACACTTGATCTTGAGATGAAATGAAGTGAATTATTTGAGTAAGACTTATGTATTATCATTGGAGACAAATAATTAATGGAACCATGCTACATTTATAACACACCCTCCCCCTTGTCGGCCAAGGGGGGAGGGATGTAGAGATTTGTATTTTTTTTTTTTTTTAAACTATTACTTATATATATTTTGTATAAACTTTGACAAAAGTGTAAGAAATATGTAAGTATTAATCATTTATAAGGTAAATGGTAATTTTTGGTGCAAGTAAGTTTTTAATAGGTCAAAATAGAATGTAATGTGATAATAAAAATTGTAAAAATACTTTCCTTGTGAAATTTATGTGATAAAATAATTATCGATAATTTTTAAGAAAACGTAATAATTAAACTTTAACGATTTATGTACCAAATAAATTTGAAACACTAGGAAAACTAAAATATAGTTTTATAAACTAAATGTGAGTTTAAAAATACCTCGGGATCATTTTTGAAAGTAACAGGTTAAATATTAAATAATAACTCACGCGATAAAGATTATTAAACATAAAAATTACGCGTTGAAGGTGAAATGAAATGTCGTGAATGAACTAATGAGATGCACATGATGTCAATGAAATGTAGACTAATCTTAGTCCATATGAAATGTACGTGATGTCATGATCATGAATTCGCCTCTAAACCTTTAAGGTTACGCGAATTTGAAACAAGTAAACCAAGTTTACTATAAATGTTGAAATAATGAGACATGAAATGTGTCGAGAAATGACCTGAAAGTACGGGTTGTCACATTTGCTCTTCCCCAAATACGCATCTCCGAATAATACCATCAGGGCATGATTTAAAAAGAAATGGATCATCCCAGAAGTAATACTTAAGATCCGAGAAGAACTTTTTCTTTTGGTCGTAGCTTTTGTTGCTAGGTAACACATTGGCTGCTAGGTAATTAGCGAAATCTGCGTACCATGGTTCAACACTGGAATCTTTAATTTTAAATGCCATGAGGTGTTCGTCGGGGAAGGAGTCCCGGATAGTTTCTATGTCAAGTTCCTTGAGCTCAGGGTTTTCTAATCGTGAAAGGTGATCAGCTGCTAAGTTTTCTGCTCCTTTTTTATCCTTGATTTCAATTTTCCCATCTTATCAACCTTGGTTTGGAATCCTGCTTATTAAATAAGTAATTCAAAGCAGAATGGTCAGTGTAGACAATAGTTTTTGCCATCACTAAATAAGACCTAAATTTATCAAAGGCATATACTACGGTCGAGTTCTTTTCGGTGGTTGTATAATGCTCTTGTGCCTCATTTAAGGTTTTACTAGCATAATAAATGGGTTTAAATTTTTTATCCACCCTCGTCCTAAAACAGCCCCACAAAGCATAATAATCACTGGCATCGCACATGAGTTCAAAATCGCCCCCGTCAGAGCAATAATAACCGGGGTAGTAGTTAGTTTTTCTTTTAAAATGTCAAAAGCTTTTTTGCAATCATCGTTAAAATCAAATTTAGCATCTTTCATTAGGAGTTGGGTCATAGGTTTGGAAGTTTTTGAAAAATCTTTTATAAATCGTCTATAAAATCCTGCATGCCCAAGAAAACTCCTAATGCCTTTTAGGTTGGTCGGATAAGGCAGTCGAGAAATAACATCAACCTTAGCTTTATCAACTTCTATCCCAGTTTGAGAAATTTTATGCCCCAAAACAATCCCTTCTTTAACCATAAAATGACATTTTTCCTAGTTAAGGACAAGGTTGGTTTCTTCACATCTGGCAAGCATTTTAGAGAGATTATTAAGACAAGATGAGAAGGAGTTACCAAAAACCAAAAAGCCATCCATGAAGACTTCCATAAAATCTTTACACATATCATAGAATATAGCATTCATGCATCGTTGGAATGTGGCGGGAGCATTACATAGTCCAAAAGGCATCCTTCGGTAGGCGAATGTTCCGTAAGGGCGGGTGAACGTTGTCTTTTCTTGATCCTCAGGGGCAATAGGAATTTGAAAGTAACCCGAGAATCCATCGAGGAAGCAGTAATACTCATGTCCAGAGAGTCTTTCTAACATATGGTCGATAAACGGAAGCGGGAAGTGATCCTTTCGTGTAGCATCATTTAATTTTTTGTAATCAATGCACACCCTCCAGCCAGTGACTGTCCTAGTTGGTATCAGCTCATTATCTTCGTTGGTGACCACTGTCATTCCTCCTTTCTTTGTCACAACATGAATGGGGCTAACCCAAGGGCTATCATAAATAGCGTAATTTAGACCAGCATCCAGGAGTTTAATGATTTCGTCCTTCGCAATGTCTTGTACTTTAGGGTTTAATCTCCTTTATGGTTGCACTACAGGCTTAAAATCATCTTCCATAAGTATCTTGTGGGAACAATATGAAGGGTTAATTCCTTTAATGTCAGAGACCTTCCATGCAATTGCCCCCTTGTGCTTGCTTAAAATATTTAGTAATGACTCCTTTTCTTCGTTAGATAACAGAGAGGAGATCACAACAGGATAATTTTGATCTCCAATGATAAATGCATATTCTGAATGAGGAGGTAACTCCTTAAGTTTTGGTGGAGCATCAGCTTCTTCCGGGGTTTTTGCTGAACATACCGTCTGATTCTTCATGGTCAGTTCCTCTGTTTCGCTTTCTTCATCGCTAGATGTCCCATAATTATCTTTGAATTTTAATGATCTCAGAGGGTCAGGAAGAAAACAATCTTGGGCATGTTTCTGAGTGTTAGCTTCGATAAGGTCGAGATCATCAAGGTTGTCATCGGTGAAGGAAGCATATCTCATTGACTTTTCCAGGTCGAATGTAATCTTGTCATTACCAATCTCCAACGAAATCTTCTTGTTAAAGACATCAATCATAGCGTGTGCGGTTTCAAGAAAGGGTCTTCCGAGCAAAATAGGGATATCATTTTCTTCCATATCTAGGACCACGAAGTCAACCGGGAAGACAAATTTATCGATCATGACAAGAACATTTTCAGCGATCCCTTTTGGATATTGAGTAGTTTTATTAGCCAGATCGATACACATTCTAGTTGGTTTTAGCTCTCCCAATTCCAAACATGAATAAAGAGAGAATGGCATAAGACTAATGCTTGCCCCAAGGTCGGCAAGGGCCTTGTTGAATAAAATTCCCCCGATAGTGCAAGGTAAAGTGAAACTCCCGGATCTTCTTCTTTGAGAGGCATATTTTTTAAAAGAGCGTGAGCATCTTTGATTTAAAGTAATCTGCGTCCGATCAGAAAGTCTTCTATGGGTAAGGAGATCCTTCATAAATTTGGCATATTTCGGCATTTGCTCTAAGGCTTCAACGAGAGGAATACTAATGCTGAGTTGTTGAATTTTCTCCATGAATTTTTGAAATAGCACCCGTTCTTGTTCCTTTTTAATCTTTCCCAAAATGGAATTGGTGGAATGTAGGGACGGAATTTTTCGACAGAAGGTTGAGCCTCCTTGGTTTCTTTATTGTTATCTTGGGGTGTTTCGTTAGTCAGATCATTTGAGTTTGAAGGGTAAGCTGGTTCCTTATAGTTTAATCCACTTCTTGTTGTAATAGCGTGAGCCAGATCTCGAGGATTTGTTTCTGTCGTGCTAGGCAAGTCACCTTCATCCCTTACTCTGATAGATTCTACTAGTTTTCCTACTTGATTTTCAAGTCTTCTAATAGCAGCTGCTTGTGTTCTAAGTGCTTTGTCGTAATCTCGATTGAGATTCCAAACCAAATTTGCGTTCTCATCATATTTTCTGCTAGATTCTTTAACGAGCATCTTCACAGCCTTTTCAAGATCCGTCACTCTCCCATCAATGGGTTTATTGAACTTGTGTTTAACCATCTTGACTTCTTCAGTCAGGGATTGCATATCTACTTCAAATTCCTCCAGATTCTTTATCACTGATTGTATCACTATAGGATCTTCATCCCGTTCTTCATTCCATGATGACGAATGGAGCGCAACTTCCTCAACTTTTATCCATCCTTTATCAGCAGTCATTAAAGGGATAGGTTCTTTATAGTCTAATAATTGTCGAGTCTTTATGTTCAACCCGTTGTAGAATATTTGCAGTTGCTCATGTTTGTTGAGTTTATGCTCGGGGCACTTCAGGATGGCTTCGTTAAATCTTTCCCAAGCTGTAAATAGTGGTTCATTGTAGAATTGGCTAAACCTCCTAATTTCATCGGCCTGTTGAAGGACTTTTGCAGGGGTTCGGTATTCCTTAAGAAAAGCCTTTTAAAGGCGTTCCATGTTGTAATAGATCCTGATGGAAGTTTCTTTAACCAATCTCTAGCTCTTCCTTTTAGGGTAAAAGGAAAAGCCCTCATTATAACATGATCTCTTGAGACTCCAGGTGCATGAAATAAATATGCGATCTCACATACCTTCTCGATGTGTTCGTGTGCTTCTTCTTCTTTGGTTCCATAAAAGCAGCATCTTTTCAGTTCATCAAGACAGAGTCCCCAAAATTCGAATTTAACATTTTCTTCAAGAGCTGGAATGGTGATTCCCTATTTACTTATAGAGGTGGTGAGATAATCGTTCATATTAAGAGTCATAGTATCAAAACAAAACTTAAATAAAAAATCCTAATATAACTCCCCGGCAACGGTGCCAAAAACTTGATGCAGGTTTTACTGATCAGGTCTTAATATTTATAGTGTCTCGCTATACCTATGGTCTACCCTAATGCACTAACGGGCAGTGTACCCGGTCGTGTGTAGTGTAGTAAATGGTAAAGCCGAGGTCGTCCCATGAGCTATGTGTGTTGGATTATTACTAAGTCTAATTGTCATAGAATAATAATGGTTTCGATAGGTATTTAATTAATTAAACTAGTAATGCAGAATATAAAATAAAAGCAAAAAATGGTAAAGGGAAATCAATAGAGGAATAGTGGTGCTAACCTAGTCAATCCTCCTAGCTAGTTATGTCTACGTCTACTTACTTCCAATTACTTCAGGTGGGGTCAAATTCGAGAGATGACATTTGGTCAATTTGCCCTAACCTATAAGAAAGATGCCACCACAGAGAAATCGGTAGCACAGTCATAAGTCATGTTGTTCCCGGTCCCCTAAGCCAAGTCATTAAGTACCGCAACATGCTAGATTCTAAATAGTGAGTGCCGACCATTAGGAACTTAGACACTAAACCCCCCAATTCTTAAGTTCATCCAAACGATAGGTGATCAGTTGGTCAAATCGCACAAGTAGAAAGGGTCGTTAGTTGGTCATATCTTACCCTTCCCGTCTCAGTCCGCTCACCTAGGGTCAGTTGGCCATATCTCCTAGGCGATTGGCCTCTATCGCCATTCAAAACTACCGAACCAAGGGTGACTACCAAAGAACTATGCATGCATACACTTAGAAATAATTATACGAAAGTAAAGGTAAACGCAAACAAAACAATTAAGGAATCATAACTAGGCTAGCACCAAAGGGTGCTTAGCCGCTCATATTAATCATGCATATCAATTCAATATTCAAAGGTACAAAATACATGAATTGAAAGTAAAATAAATAATAAACGTTAAAGCCTATCGTAATGGTGTGACTTCTCCCTTGGAAACAGCTCTGTATGCTTCCCTAGACCTCCCTTGAGCTTTTTCCCACATTCTCAGAGTGTTGTGTATGGAATGGGATGCTTTCAAATGCTAGAATTCGTGGGGTATTTATAGGCCAGGTCTGGGTTACGGCGTAACCCATAGAGGAGTTACGCCGTAACCTTCTATTTCTTCGTAAATGCACTAGATCTGCTAGTTACGACGTAACCTTATAAGTGGTTACGTTGTAGTCTTCAATAAACATGGTTACGTCGTAAGTGAAGCAGTAGTTACGGCGTAAGTATCAGCGGCGTGGAACCTCTTTTGACCTAATGGAGTTACGTCGTAACCTTTGAGAAGAGTTACATCGTAACCTCTTTATAAGTTGGACTTCTGGGTCACGCAATAGTTACACCGTAACGTGAGAGACGAGTTAAGCCGTAACTTCTTCCAAATAAGCATACTGTGATAAATCTTTAGTAATGTTTCCATTTCCGCGTCTCTTTAGCTCCAATGCTCGTAATTTACCTGAAAGTGGAAAGCAATGGAAAACAAGCGTAAATCCATATAAATGATATAAATAACGAGCATTATCGGGGGAAATTGACACTTAATATTCAGGACTATTTGATGTTATCACTCATCTTGCTTCAGTTGGTGTTTTTGGTCAATCCTCTTGCACGTTCAAGATCTATCTGGAAACTTGAAGTTAACTAAGTCAAATTCAATTTTAGGGGAGGATTGTTAGGAATTTTGTAAAATCGGGTTCCTACTGATATGGTTCCTGCTGATAGACTTTATATCTCTACTGATAGTGGTAGTTGCTACTGATAGTATTATAGTTCCTGCGGATATGTAGTTTCCGTATATTTAGTATTTAGTTGTGATATGCATGAGATAAATTAGGAATAGATAATGCATATCTTTTGAGTGTTTAGCAAGCTGCAAAATTAGGGTTTCTTGATAGTATAAAAGAAATTAGCGGCTAGGTTTTAATGTACGTTTTCAATAACATTGTTAGTAATTTAATATAGATCCATAGAGGATCAAGCAATTAGTGTTAATTGTCTTCTTAAGTATTGTATTTATTTTCCGCGTGAATACAACTCTAGTAAAGGTTCTCCATAGTTTTCTTATGATTACACATGTTAACTATACTCTCTCTAAGGATCAAAAGATCTATCTGGGACTGAACCTAACAAGGACCACTACATGACTCACACACAAGGAAGAAACTTTGTTCACTTGGCGTGAAGACTTAGGATTTTTATAGGAGCTCATTAGGAATTTAACTTGATCTTCAAGCTCGAGCATCCTACGGTAGGAAGATTGTGAGTCAATGGGAGGCAAGGAGATTGCCTTTACGGTTTTGGGCAACTCACGGGGGTCATTCCAATTTTTGTTGTCATAGAGAGCAAGGTCCTCTATTATACCCCACGATTCTTCCGCGGTGAGATCACTAAGTTTTCCACCGGCCGCTTGGTCAATGGATCGCTTAGTGGGGAAGTTGACATGATCGTAGAAGATTTGGACTTGAAGCCAAAGATCAATGCCATGATGAGGGACTCAATGGAGTAAGTCCTTGAATCGAGTCCATGCTTCGTAGAGAGATTCACCTTGACATTGTTGGAACATCAAGATATCATTCCTAAGCTTGTTAGTTCTCCCCGGTGGAAAAAATTGAGCAAGGAAACGAGATGTGAGATCATCCCAACTTGAGATGGAGCCGGCGGGAAGTCGCTCAAGCCAATTACTAGCTTGGTCCCGTAGAGAGAATTGGAAGAGACGCAGATGCGTGGTCTCCCGAGTAGTAGCATCGAGGTCGATGGAATCGACAATTTTAAGGAAATCCTTAAGATGCTGATTAGGATCTTCAGAACGAAGTCCATGGAATACACATCCGTTTTGCTCCAACCGGATGGTGTCGGATCACAGGGCCGTAGTTTGGGCTTGGTCGGGAAGCTCAATGGTGTTCCTATAGCCTTGGTGGCTAGGTATAGAGTCTTCACCAAGAGTACGGGCTCTTGGCGAGACAATGATTTGAGGGGGGTTATCACCTTCCATATTGAAAAGTGATGGGGTTACGAACAATGGTCACAAAGAAGGAGGATAGACTACGAGGAAGCTAAAAATGAGAAAAAATCTTACTTGATAGGAATCAAGCAAGGAAACCTAAACGAGGTGGACTCCTAACTAGCTATTCTATTCCCCAGCAGCGGCGCCAAAAACTTGATTTGCTTACAACGCGCGTTCGGGGTCAAAGGAACTTCCTTTTCGTCAAACAAGTTTTTCAACACCCTAGGCAGTGAACCTAATCGTTGTAGTGTAGTATTAGGGTAAGCCTCGAGAATTGATATCGTTCTCTAGGGGAATAGGAATGCTAGTAAGAAGTTACTACGCTAAGGTTGGGGTGGAGGAAGATTATTTTTTATCTTTTTTTATATTTTTTAGAAAATGGAAAGGTACGAATCTCAGGGTTTGGATTTGGGGGTTTTGGTATTTCTACCGATTACTCTACTTATCTAATTATCTAATTAACTAAGCTAAGGGTAGTCTATGTCTATTGTTGTGTGCTCGTACGATGATTAAAAATGTGTTTACTTAGGTATTATTACTCCCTAATTATCTCCTATTGATGGTTGAATGGTCACGTCCTTTTTCTTAACGCATTGTGTCTCTAAGGTCGTAGGGTATGCGTTTATCCCTAACTCTTTGAAGCTACCAAAGTTTAATGACTACAAAATCTCTAGGATTCATAAACTTAACACTAAGGTATTCTTTGGATGTTTAGCCTACAATAATGTAGGTGATTATAAACTAAGGTTCAACAAAGATTAATCAAGCATTAATAACACAACGAATGACCTATCGCAATACTAGGTCAATCACAATTAAGATAAGAGACAACCAATCAATATTCAATAACTAAGTTTCATATTACCTAAGCAAACACACAAGTAAATTAGCCGGACATGGAGAACATGCAAGCATACACACAATCAATTGAAGACATAATTGAATTAATGAAGTAAAACACTTATCTTGATGTAAAATAGGGTATGGAACCCTAAAATCTTGACAAGATGCCTTGGTTCGGTTTAGGTTTTACTCCACAAAACTACCTCTCTAAAACTGAAAAATTCGGATTCTATATATAGTGTTACAAATTGCGACGGTGTCACTCTTTAATTGTGACGCCGTCGGGTCGCCACCATTAGGGTTTCGTCTTGGCCACATCCACTCTGTGACGGCGTCACCTTATGCCCGTGACGCCGTCTCCTTAAGTCTCTGACGCCGTCTGGATCCAAATCTAGGTCGTCTGAGCTTCGACGCCCTACTCTTTTAAATCTGATGCCGTCACTTGAAAAATGTCAAATTGCTCTCTGAGTCGTCACAATATGTGTCGCGACGGCGTCACAAATAAAGCCTGACGCCGTCCCCTTTCAATTCAGCAGCCTGAGTGTCTCGATTCTTGACTTTGGCCATTTTTCTTCATATATCCGCGCCTTTTCGTCCGAGTAAGTGTCATTCCAGCAATTTGCCTTCAAGAGACCTAAAAATGAAAAGGAACGAAATTAAGTAATAACGGATACAAAAGTAATTGATTAAGGGCTTAAATGACCCCTCAAAAAGGTACCTTTAAAATCCTTATCACGTATCTTTATACTTGAACTGATCACAAGTCACAACTCTCCATTGGTAAGATAATCTTAATTTTTTCCTCTAAAACGAAGTTAATTAGACAACTCTAATTATACTCTTTACTTGAAATGATGCACTAATTATACTCATTGATACACTAATTTTGTCCATTGATGCACTATTATATACCTTTTTGATGCACTTAAGATAGTGATTAAATAAAAGACGGTACCCTTAACAGATTAGTTACGTCAAAAAATCAGTAGGTATCATATAGTGCATGGTATACTGCGTTTGGAATTTCTTATTGAAACTACGAGCTTTTCAAAAAAAAAGAAGCATATAATCAGCTGCAATGAAACCCAATGCAGTAGACAATGTTTATTTTGTTTGGGCTCCCGTGCAACCCAATCCGAAACTAGATATTTTAAGCTTCTTGTTTGACCTTCATATTTCCCGTAGAGAAGTAACAATAGTATTTTATCCCTTAGCAACTTAGACACTTGATATAGTGATTGAATAAAAGACGGTACCCTTAACAGATTTACGTCAAAAAATAAGTAGGTATCATATAGTGCAGTTACAGGTATACCATGTTTGGAAATGCTTATTGAAACTACTAGCGTTTTGAAATAAAGAAGCATATAATCAGCTACAATGAAACCCAATGTATCAGAAAGTGTGTTTATTTTGTTTGTGCTCCAGTGCAACCCAATCCGAAACTGCATATTTTAAGCTTCTTGTTTGACCTTCATATAATCAAGTGAGCATTAATACTTTACTTAATTACTTCTATCCAAACACACACAAAATCCTTTATCAGTTTTCTTTTTCTTTTTCTTTTTTGAAAAGACAAAAACTATTTATATGTTATATAATAAAAGAATAAGCATTATATGGACCAAATAACTTCAACTCTTTGAAGCATTCTATAGACCTAATCCACCTACCAGACAACAAACTCGTTGTTAAAAAAGGTAAACCTGCAAATCATAGTATGTTGAAAATACGGACTAAATATACAAATCTAACACAACATTAAGCTATCACCCCCATAAATCTGATTGTGACAAGAGGCTAGAAGTATTATATCCTCTACATTCAAACCATTAGTTTTGCATAAAGTGTATGCAAACTATCATTTAAGAACATTCATCCATCATTTAGAAAAAGGTACCTTCTGGTGGCTGAACAAGTTGTCAGTTGTGCGCGGCCACCATTTCTTTCTTCAGTTGTGTAAGTATGTCCTCCATCGTGCACTCCCTTTGCCAATTCATTAGTATCCCAAACTTCATTGGGTCCACCTGCAACATTGTTTGTGTTAGCAAGCCCCTACATCAACAAAAGAAACTTCAAGATAAAAGAAAGATAATATTACTCAATAGTTTTACTAGATCTTACTCCTAATAATATAATTAGCCGCCCTTGTTGCCCTAATATGTCTAAACAGATGCACAAAATAGATGCAATAAACACAAATATAGATGCCTTAATATGTTTAATGATGCCCTACTCTTACTCATTGATGCCCTAATCTATTCATCGATGCACTAAATATACAAGCACATGCCCAAGTAGTTGCAACAATGCAATAAACATACAAACAGATGCCCTAACTTATAACATGATGCTCTTATCATACTAAAGGGTGTCCTAATACATTTTTTGATGCACTAATCAAACAGAAAAATGCCCTATTTTAACATTAGGCTCTTAACATACTAAGAAATGTTGTAACATATTTTTTTGATGCACTAATTATACAAACAAGTGTTGTAACAAGTCGATTGATGCCTAAATTATACTAACAGGTGCACTAACTCTTATTTTAGATGCAATAATCAAACAAACAGATGCCTAATTTATAACGTGATGGTCTTATCTAACAGAAGTCGTAACATATTTTTTTATGCACTAATCAAACAACTATATGCCCTAACTTATAAGATGATGCTCTTACCATAGTAAGAGATGCAATAACATCAATCAGGATGCACTTATTCAGAAAAACTAATGTTGTAACATATTATTAAGGCAGATGCACTAAATTGTAATTTAATATATACAAATGCTTTAATATGTGATTTTATTCAACAATAACAACAATTATTTTATAATTGACACAATGATGCACTAAAATATCATATAAATTAATAAAACCTATAATTAAACACTTACTTTAATTTCTACTGAACGGAATTAGGTCACCTGCTATCCTTAAAATTTTGATTATTTGCTAATCGGAGTGTGTGTGTTTTGATCGGAGTGTGTGTTTCTGATTGGAGTATGTTTGTTTTCGATCGGATTGGATGTGTTTCTGATTGGAGTGTGTTTGTTTTTCAATCGAATTTGTGTGTGACAGTGATGGCGGCGACGGTGGTGGTAGTGGTGGTGACGATGATGGTGGCGACGGTGGTGGCGGCGATGGTGCGGGTGGCGATGGAGGTGGTAGTGATTGTGAGTGTGTGTGTGTGTGTGTTTTTGTCGGTGGTGGTGGTATAAGAAGACTAATTACACTTTTATCTTATATATATATAGTGCAATGTGTGTGTGTGTGTGTGTGTGTGTGTGTTTGACATGATGTGGAGGAGAATCGTGTGTTTTTAGATTTTTGTGGAGTGTGAAATCGGTCGAATTTGTGACCCATATTGCCAAATCAAGACCGACGACCGATATTTGCTTGGATCACCACATTGGGCTCGATCAATTTAAATATCGATCAACCCTTGCTCCCGACCAATTTTTACCATTTCACTGCGGTTAGCCTAATGCCAACACTAATTGGTTACCGTTGATACGAAAAAGAAATTCACCATTGATCGGGTATCCTTTTCTTGAATCGAATAATTAAACATAGGGGAAATTGCATATATACTCACCGAAACTTGCATATTTGCATATATACCCAAAACATGCTTAAGTTATTAAAAACTTATATTATGAAAAAATATGAAAATTTTGAGTTTTGGTTGGTATATACAATTCCCAATAACTATGAGACATCATGGGGTTGTGCTTTCAGCGTTTTAAATTGGTGAACCGTAGCGGGTCAAACCCATTGTCATATTATTTTGACCCACACCTGCTATTAATTTTCTTACTCAAGTAAAATAAATCCTTGTGTTTAAGCATCTTAAAAAAACTCGGCTAAACAAAATCTATACTCAATTTCGACTTTTCAACAATAGGTGTTAGTCTTTTTTCTTTTCTTTTTTTTTTAAAAAAAAATCAAAATGGAGGAATCCCAATGTAAAGACAATATACGATTTAGAAAAAGGGAAATATATAGTTACACGAATTGCTTTTCTTCTTTGTTTCAGCTCCTTTGCCCGCTAGATGAATTAGATGCTACAAATGATATGTAGGAAACACAACATGCTTCGCAGAATGTGTAGTACGAGCGAATCTGAATGCTAACATGTAGAATTCATGTAGCATCTAACATATAATGGTTTCTTCTTCTTTCAACAGTGTTCTTTAAACTGAATGCATGTTAGCTTTTATAAGTCCATAACAATTTCAATGATTACAAGTCTCTTGGCTTTCTAGCATAAACATAACAAGTTCAATGATTGCTGGCAATTTCTATGGCAGTTTCTGCAAAGTTCTACAATGGTAGTGCAAAAGAAAGGGAGATGTATTTTAGGCTTAGAGAGGCACATATGATTCGCATTTTTAGGTACATATTCAGAAAAATTTAACCTTGACTAAACACATATCTCAATTATACTAAGATTTCAAATGTGAAAAAATTCAAAACAAACAAGTTGCACATCTACGGCAAAAGGTATTTGGCATCAACACATATCAGAAAAAAGTCGTGTTAAGCTCAATCCATTTATGCAGTCTCTCAAGTAACATTCTCACAAGCTACTACTTGAGATTCCTTTAAGCAGCACATGTTTGATCCATTTAGCTATTGTTCCCAAAACTTTCCAGCCTGAAACATAAAAAATGCAACATCAACAATCTATACGGATAGAATAGAAAAATAGTTCCTATATGGAAATCGATAAAAACCATCAAGACGTCTGAGTCATTTATGTACTATGCACAAGATCTCTAAATTTGTTTCGACTAATGTAATAGCACTAAGGTTAACTCAAACAGATTGAGACCTTGAATAAAGATCTTAAACGTAGTACAGTATAAATTTTCAGACCAGGTTTGAAAAGTTTATGGATTCGCGTCTAGGTAGACATAAAACATCGACTAAAATTCTTTCAACTGAGGTAATGGAAACGAACACGATACATAGAGATAATCTTGTACACCAACCGACCCTTCCATTAAATTTTTGGACCAAACCTATCTATAACTACTAGAATCTGTATTGAAATCAAAACAATATTGTATAAGCAAGAACACGATAAGTATCCCTAGAATCTGTATTGAAATCAAACAGGACTCCTAGGTCCATTTTCTAATCAGAACGTCAGGATTACATATATAAAATGTCAGTTTGGAATTATGTTATCGCTTTGCGTATTACAAGAACGGAAGAACCCCTTAGAACACAATATCTGATGTTGATCTATCCTAAAACAACCCATACTGTTTCTAATTCAATTTAGGGATATTTCAGATTGCTTATACTATTAAAAGCTGCTAATGCTTCACAGGGTGTTTGGAATAACATTTCTAAAATATACGATAATTAAGCACTGTATAGCAGAAAAGCAACTTGGGCCCTATTTCATGTCGAAGATAAGCACTTCCCAGCTAGACACTAAAAAGCGCTTACTATATTTCAGAAACACAATACAGTCCCAACTCCTAGCTCTGCCTAGAGTAAGGAGTAAATAATTTTCCAGAAACACTGAGAAGCATATAACAATAAAATAGCACCAAAAAATGCTAAAAAAAAGCTTATGACATTTTAAAAAAGGCAATAGAGATTACTTTCAACCGTTCAACCCATTTTCTTGCAAGAAAAATAAGTAGTTGCCAGAGAAAAATAAAAAGAAACAGCAATCACACTATCCAGCAATCACACTATCCAGAAAGTCACTAACAATCTAATTGCAATGAACAAATAATGGACTTTTACCTGACTTGAACCACGCCTCACTTAATGAACCCATTTCACCATGAGTTCAAAATCACCTTTGTCGCCGCAGTTAATAACCCAACTGCTGACACCGTTCTCACTCTTACATAATTCCACTTCATCCACAATACGTTTCTTTGTATCAAGATCCACTAAATTTGCTTGCACCCTAAGGCACCCGTTGGCAGGTACAGCCAAAGCAGATTTGTGGAGCGGCAACCTATAGGGCAACATATCGGGCAACGAATAGGGATCTCTCATATAATTTTTAGTTGGATCGGCTCTAAAGATATGTGCAGTATACTCACCTAAGAAACCACAATCTCCAAGAATGTCTTTTCCATAAGAAGCCGTTATTGAGCCACTTAGTCGTAGTTGTAGATCACTTGGTCGTAGTTGTTCATCTTTAACAAACTTCGGTTTAAACGACAGCTCCATTGTCGTGTCTACTGCATCTTTAATTGCCACAAAATCTAAAAGGATACGCCCATCTTCAGAATTAAACTCAATCGTGCCACACTTGGTGTTCAAAGCCCCATCATCCCAAAATTTTGTCAGGTCCGCACTACCGCTACCATTGTAAATTAAGTAAGACTGGTCATTATTCTTGCTGGTAGCTTTGATCAGCAAAGCAACCTCGATAGTTGATGAAAAGGGGACGGAACGAACAGAACTGGTGTTTCCTAATGGTATATACGAACCATTGTAGATGGTTACCGCGTCGTACCATTCCCGATCGAAATATGAAACATGGCAATCATCATTCTTATCCACCATCACCCACCCATCACCATCTGCTAACCGACATTTGTCTACAAATGTAACACGCCCAGTTACATTGCCTTCTTCAAATTGAGAATGTGCAACACTCACATTCATGGAAAAGATCTCAAATCGAGAATTCGGATGTTCATTCCTGATGAAAATCAAATCAACATCACAAAACTAAAAACAAGAAATTGACTACATAACAAAATTGCGTTGAACAATAAACATATATTTTGAATAGAAATAGTGAGGATGAAGATATCAGGTGGTTTTCAACAGTTGTTATGTATACATAAGAAAGTAAGCATGAAAAACACTTGTTAACATAGCACAAGACACAGATTATACATATTATGGTCTAATGAAAAATACAATTATTAATCATCATACATATCCCTAACCTTTCGCAACAACTAATTTCCGTTCATTCCGATTTAACTCTGATACATATTAATTTCCGGATCCAACCCCAAATCGAAGATGTATATGATTCCCTATTCTTAAAGAGATTTAACTACTAAATTGAAATCCGTTATGGGAAACATTTTGACGCCGTTGGTTTTATTCAGAAATATTTTAATTTGATAAACACAAACTAAATTTGCAATGGAAGAAATTTATCTATATTAAAAATCGTCCCAAGATACAGAACATCATGCTTCAAATCTATTTGTTGGAAAACTAGTGATATTTTATCTTTGTTAAAACCCTTATAAGTTGTAGAACCTAATCACCCATGTATAAATCAAGTGTTTTAAAACCACAATCTACTATTGTGTTTGTGACCTTTTGTACACAACTTTTGTATGGTTGAACTTATTGAACTTCTTTTTGCACATATAAGTATGGTTTTGTTTCACATTGGGTCATTTTGTAAACAGTAAACTAATAGCAATTCTTTACAAGAATATTGTAAAAATCCACATTTATGTTTATATAGAATAAGAATATTGTAAAAATCCACATTCATATATAAGAGTACTGTAGAAACCCACATTTACAGTTTGTAAAAAAAAAATATGTGAAACTACTTTTTTTTAACTAACTAAAAAACTAATAAAATTGTTCAATATTATAAATATTGTAGTTTTATTTATATATAATATATCAACTACAAATTACAAAATGACCCAACCTTTACAAGAAGTCAATTTTCAACGGCATGCTGAAAGGTAAAATAATTTACGCAAACATTTTATACTTAAATTCCATTAAATGAAATGAACTTAGCATAGGTTATATCGATTATTTTCAATATCGAAACATGTAGTTACCTAGCATCTTCAGATGAAGGAATTATGTGAAGTTTAGTGGCCCTCGTTTCTTTACGCTTGAAAAATGATTTGAATTCCTTTGTCCACTCGTCCGATGACTACACCAAAAAAAAAGTTTAGAACTGGTTATAAAATGTGGAATTGTAACCACTTTGTTTTTTAATACCAATAGTTTCTGAAAAAAATAATCATGTTAATATTTTACTAATAATAATAAAAATAATAATAAAGGAAACAAAAAACCTGCCATTTATAAGCTTACCTGAGTCGGCAGAGCGATCCCCAAAAGTTCAAAGCATTTGTTCATTACCACTTTCGTTGCCTCACACAAACTTAACTTGTTCTCGCTAGGCCAAACCTGCCAAAAAATCGAAATAATCAAAAACTAATGTATAGAAAATTAACTTAGTTTAAGGAAACAAAAAATTCAACTCAACAAAGTATTGTATGAAAAAAAAAAAAAAAGAAAATGGTAAGACGATATATAAATGCTTTGTGAAAGCAGACTCACTAACCTAACAAAACTATCAAAATATGCTGAACCGGGACAAAAAACGTCCCAATTGCTTTTTTTTAAAAGATTTGAACTTTTTGTAAATTTGGCTTAAATTCAATATTGTATTAGAAAAAGCATATGCCAGTAAATATACCTCGATGTAGCAGCACTTAAATAACTTGGATAAATCGCAGAGGTATTCGCACAGAACATGTGGCAAAAAAGCTCCACAAGCCCGATTTATAACCTGGAAAAGAAAGTTAGATTTATCAATACCACAAATATAATTCATATTACCCAAATTAGAAAAGTCTATAAAACGAAACTTACACTTCATTATTTCACCTACATTTGTGAAAAGTCTAAAAGAGTATTAATGTTCATTATAATATTTGTCTTACCTCAGTAAACTCTACAAGATGTAATCCCAGCTCACGTTCCTTCCCGGCCAACACCTATTTAGGGCCAAGAACAAGAAAGAAATAATAAAATTGGGAACCCCAGCTGAGGAAGTTGTAACATTAAACGAAAAGGAAGTCTTACATTTAGCTTAAACAGTTTCTATCGAAATCCTTGACTTGTGAACTCGCTAAAGCTTGTGTACGTAGTAGAGACAAAAATGTTTCCCTATTTATGAGATGATTAAAGATTTCAAATCAATGAGTAACTGAACTGAGTGTACTATAGGATAAAATCAAATGGAAAAACATCACAAGAATACCTCGCCATCACAAATATCCTCCTCCTTGAATATGCACTCAGCCAATCTATGGCTTTTTAAACATGTAAATCTGTTAAGAACACAAAAAACAAAACTATAAATATGACTAAATACGAAACTCGACCTAAAAGTAGGGTGTCATTATTTATTAAACAAAGAATATAACTGATGTTACATTGTTGAATCCATTATATAAAAAATTTGTAAATAAAAAACTGATTTTAGCAAGTTGATAAAGAAATAACATTCACCACTCTGTACTCAGATTAATAAGGGTAAAATTAAGATAAAAGCATGAAAAACTTACTTGAATGCACATTCAAAGAATGCTCTGCAAGTATACCCGGCAGCTTTGCCTGATAAAAAGAAAATTTGTAAAATCTAGCTTATGTTAAATCAATCCCGTTAGGATTTGGGGTATGTTTTATCTTTAGTGGTTTAAGAAAAAGATAAAATTTTATGTAACAACGCAACAGGCCAAACAGGTTGAAAGCTAGATTGTTTTATCAAAGGAAGTTATACATTCTACTGGAAAGCGCGACCAGGTTGCTTCCAATCTATTCCACAAATCACGCAGCTCTGGTTGTTCGCCACTGAATGTTCGGAACCCACAACAAGTTAGTAGGCCTTCCCAATCATCTAAGAGCAACCCTTCATTTGCAGCAGTCTGGGAAAAAAAAATCAGTATTCAACCTTCAAATCTTTAATTTAAACATGTTATCTTATGTTGCGGTGTAGAAGTTACGTACAATATGACATTTTTCAATGTACTCTCTTAGTCGATGTGGGGTCATATACACCATCACGTCTGCTTTTTGAATGTTAGCTCCATACCTGCGTGCATGATTAGTGAAATGTATACACATGCAAAGACATTAAAGAAGATATGCTGAGCTAAAACCAGTTCGGAAAAAATACTGATACCAAAAAGTCCCGAGATCGGTATAGAAATCGTGTGATGGTCCAATGAGAGAAGTTTGGTGTATTTTAGTGGCTTTAAGTCTAGCCTGCAAAATAGGCTAAATTTATATACATGTACTCAAGTATACACTTATGTATGTATGTATATATATATATTATATATATATATATATATATATATATATACATATATATATTTGTGTATAGTAACAATTAAAAATATAACAAACATTCAAAAGCATACATATACCCCATCATCACAAAATCCGCTCCCACGTCTGCTCCCGAATATGAACACAAATTTGCAAGCGCGTCTTTAATATATATGGCCCGAACGATATCAGCACCCATACCCGGGTTCGTCGGGAAGATGAATACTGCTTTTCCTCGTGTGTTCGTAGCAAATATTGTAGGTGCCCATGTATCTATGCCATCCTTAAGCATATTATTTATCCTCTGCAAAGAAAAGGGTGTAGACAAGATAATTTAGATGAGAATTTTAAATTGTGTTTTAAAAGAGTTCGGAAAAGAAGAGAAAAAAAAATACCTGAGCGATCCAGCGCCCCTCTAAGCTAAAAGTTAGAATGCCAGCATCATTTAGGGAGAGTCTTTTTATCATATCATCATCACATTTCCAAGATTCAAATTTCTCGTTGATTTTCTACAATAATAAAATATCATATCAAAACATAGATATAATATATAGATTATGTTCAAAAGCTATGATATAAAGAGAAAACAATGCTTCACGTTTGCAATAGCTATTGGTCCTGTGTGATCAAAAAGCTTTGGGTCCTTCTCTCTTAATTGGCGGCATATGTCAATGACACCAAAGCTGTAATAAGTACCAAATGTAAATTTCTCAAATCAATTGAAGAAAATACTCTGAATAACATACAAAAGAAAGTAAAATACATACAATGCATAGTCACCATATTCTTTACGAGCTTCCCTTTCAAGGGAAAATAGGTGGAATGTGCCTCCTCTAATTCAGGGTAACAATCTGCCACTATTTTATGAAATAGATCTTGGATGTCGATATGTGGCATTGATCTATCACGCTCCTATATTTAAAAAAAGTGAAAACTTATAAAAACACAATCAAAAATATATGATAATGTGTACATTAATAATGATGGACTTACATGATTTGGTCCCATTGTTGAAGTAGACATTTGTCTGATAACAAACAGAAATGTAAGAACTTTGACCAAAATAATAATAGTTATTTATCAAAACCCAACTTCAACGAGAAAAACAACATAGTTATTAAACATCTTATGTTACCTATATACAAGAAAAACAACCTCAATTTCAACTTAATAACATCATCGTACAAAAAAAATAAAATTAGCTTAATTTTCATCAAACAGAAAAAATAAAATTCTTCATCTACAAACATCTATTACATTATTTATATCTTTAATCAATAAAAATAATAAAGAAGTTTACCGGTTTATTGATAATGTATGATTGTTGGAAAATCAAGGTTTATTGATAATGTATGATTGTTTTAATTAAAGCATAAAACATGTAGTTATTAAACAACTTATGTTACCTATCTATAAGAAAAACAACCTCAATTTCAAACTTAGAACCAAATTAATAACATCATCGTACAAAAAAAGAACACTTAATCGATTATTTAGTTTAATTTTCATCAAACATATAAAAAATGGGCGGGTTGTGTTTTTTCATCTACAAACATGTATTATACAATATATATTCAATCAATGAATAAATCAATCAACAATAACGAGATAAAGAAAAAGGTTGTATCAATAACGCAATATAAATCAATCAATCAATAATTAAAAACAAAAATGTTTACCGATTTATTGATAGGGTTTCTTTCTTAGCGGCTTGATAGGGTTTCTTTCTTAGCTGGGTATAACTTTTAGGGGATGCGGCTGATACTATGTTTACAGATTTATTGATAGGTTTCCAGCTAACCGACTTTATAGTATTAAGGTTTTTCTTTCATCCCTAAAAGTTTTAAAATATATAGTATCAGCCCTTGCATAAACTAATCATTTGTAATCAGACATCAATTGTTTTGAGTCTTCAGTAAATTCAGATTATTTTAAATAAATATGTAATATAACCAGAAATCTTTTTTCTTTTAGCAAGAAGGAAATACCCCTTGTGAGATTGGAGTAAAATTTTCTCAATAATTAGGTAATTGAATTTCACTCTTTAACAATAAATTTTAATGCAGATTGCTTGAAACTATTATCTGACCCTTACATAATAAGATTATTAGATGCAGAATCTATTTAACCAAGCATTAAAAACCGATTATTATGATATTAATCCCAATAATCAGATAAATGATTTTAAAGCCAAATATCCAAACACCACCTAGAATCATGTGATAAACATGAGCATGTATATGTGATTAGATTTAAGTTATATATTAAAATCAGACCTTCTCGACTTCCGCTTTGATTTTTTAGCAGGCCTCTTTAATTTCTTTGATTCTTTCTGTTTGTTCTTACGATGTTTGTTCTTACGATGTTTGCCCTTGCTCTTTGTTGACCTCTTCTTTCGACGCCTTCCATCACTAGATGAACTTGAAGAATCTGAATCAGAGCTGGATGAATCAGAGGAGTACTTTCTGCGTTTCTTTCTTTTATCTGTGACTGCTGATCTACGGCGTTTCTTTACTCTCCCGTCTGAACTATCATCATCGGAAGAAATAGCTTTCTTACCAGATTTTTTCTTTTTACCTAAATAAGGTTAAGCAAGTTAATAATCAAGCAGTATTCAAAGGTGGTAGAATTAGACAGGTAGTGTCTGTGTAATGAGTCAAAAATGGTAATTTCTAGTGCACATTATACAGGGTTGGAAGTAGTTGACCCTACTAAACCTTTTTGTGTTTTAATAATGTTTATTATCTTGGATAAATCGGTTTAGGAGGATATATATCTTTCAACCCATTTGATTAGTACGACCATATCTGACCCGTTTCCTTTTTGGTATTTTCTAATTCAACCCATTGAAGATGAGACACATCTCAATTACCAAATCAGCCCATTCATAAGTGAATTGGTTGAAAATTGTCACATCTATGCTTCACATTTAAAATGGTTAGTAAGGTTCCAAGCAAGTGTTAATACCTTTGTCAGACTCTAACGCATTTTTCTTTTTATCTTCAGAAATTTCACCACAATCTGCAATTCTTACCAAACCAGAAGGTTTTCCATCGGATGTTCCCAACTGCTCAATCTTTTTAATGATTTCCATTCCCTCTACTACCTTTCCAAAAACAACATGTTTCCTGCCATATAATCAGTAAAACAAGGGTTTAACAATGATAACAATGATGTAGTTATTAAACAACTTATGTTACCTATATACAAGAAAAACAACCTCAATTTAGCTTCAGCTGCCTTTAAGTCCTCAAAGCATATGCTTCATTTGTTAAAACATGTAGTTATTAAACAACTTATGTTACCTATCTATAACCTCAATTTCAAACTTAATAACATCATCGTACAAAAAAAGAACACTTAATCGATTAATTAGTTTAATTTTCATCAAACATATAAAAAATGGGCGGGTTGTGTTTTTTCATCTACAAACATGTATTATTATACAATATATATATATATATATATATTATACAATATATATATATTCAATCAATGAATAAATCAATCAACAATAACGAGAAAAGAAAAGGTTGTAAATGTATCAATATCAATCGATTTAAAAACAAAATGTTTGATTTATTGGGTTTCTTTCTTAGCTGGGTAGTATAACTTTTAGGGGATGCGGCTGATACTATATATGTTTACCGATTTATTGATACCAGCTAACCGACTTACTACTTATTAATATTACTTTCATCCCTTTAAAATATATAGTATCAGCCCTTGCATAAACTTAAGTTTTTCTATCAAGTTATAAAAGCATGTTCATTAATCTAAACTTTACTATGCTTTTTGTTAGGCTGGGCACACTCGAGTGAAAAACATCACTGAAAATAATATGAATTAAAAACAAGCCCTGTAATTTTTGTTTTATCCTACAAAAGCTTTTAATCGAAAGTGTATGGATTTTTTTTTAATCAAGAGCTCTTAAATATTATTGTCTCATTGTATAACGTTTCAAATATTCTAAGTTCCATTGATTAAGTATATATTCATGTTAACTTGATAACAACTCATACTTTCAATAACGGCTAAGATTACACTATCAAAGTCTCAAACAATAATAACAAATTAGTTTGTTCCGAACTGATGTTAGATTGATTATAATGACAAAGTGAATTAGTTTATAAACTAATAAAGTAATAACTTATAAAGGAATTAAACTAATGATTAGTAATGATCAATGAAACAGGGGAGATATGTACCTGTTTGTGAGACGATAATGAAGAATGTCGATTTTTCAATAACTTAGAAAGTTGAATTCGGATGTTTCAATTTTTCAATATATAGGCTTTTTCCAACCTGAAACAAAATACTAAAGCATACCAGACTTTAATTTGCAGTTGGGCTTTTTATACCTTATACCAGATTGGACTATCTTGGGGCCCCTCTTGGATTTTGGGCCTGTGCGATTGTCGGCTTTGCATGCCAAAACGGTAATCTTTAATTAGGGGTGTGATTTCGACCCGACATTTAAACCCGACCAAACCGACACGAAAATTAACGAGTTCGAGGTTGTCTAAATAGATTTCGGGTCGGGTTTGGGTCGACCTATCTAACCCGTTTATTAAGCAGTCGGGTTGGGTTGAGAATAAAATAAGCGGGTCGACCCGCCAACCCGTTAAGATTTTTTCATAAACTCAAAATTATTTATATTTTATTATGCGTGTTAAATGTGTTAAACAGATCAACCCAACAACCTGTTTAACTCGTGTAATGTCTTACACTTTTGTGTATAAAAGGTTAAATTAGTCAACCGAAACCCGCTAAACCGATTCAACCCGTTTAACATATTCAACCCGTGTAACCTATTTAACCCGCCAACCCAAGTATATATACAGGTTAAATGGGTTAGGTTCAAGTTATGCCTAAACAGGTTCGGGTTGGCATAATCGACCGATGATTTAAATGGGTCGGGGTTTGGGTTGGGATTTTCGACCGCCAACGACAACCCGACCCCGCCAACCCGAACCCGACCCAATTGCCACCCTACTTTTAATAATACTAGTTAGATATCTTCATGCATGTGGCGATAAATATAGTAAATGAATTGCTAACTCAACTCTCCTCGCAATTCCTACCCGCTAGTGAATTCATTTCACAACACTCCAAATGTATATGTGTTAGTTGTATGTGTTTGTTTGGGTTTCAGATCTTCTCGTGACATCATTATTCCCGTATAAAAAGACCTTCACAATCTCTTTCCCGTCAAACACTTTCCCAAAAGTAAATAATTTTGATAAATAAAGTTTGTATTGATGGAAATAAAAGTTAAAGTTATAAAATTTTGAATCAAAATAAAATAAACCTATTAAAAGTGTAAAAACTAAAAACTTATAAAAATATATAAAAATAGATGTTGAATTAAAGAGCACGAAATTTTAAAAAATATGGTGAAATTAGATCATAAAAAAATTAAACAGATTAAAAGATATTTAAATTTAAAAATAAATGTGATTAATTAGTTAGTAAGTGATATGTGTAATTCCATCATTGTTAAGCTCTTTATTTTAGTTTGTTGAAGCCCTCCTTTGTTATTTTTAAGTTAGAGAAGTGACACGCAATTAAACGATGATTAGCTCTTATCTTAATTTTTTGTGGAGCCCACAACTTAAATGCTTTATATAGTAGTATAGATAAATTAACACTTAAATTAAGAGCATAATCGGTATTTTACATCAAACGTTTCATTCGTATTCCTTGGATAAATTACAAGTTAGTTCCTTAACTATAGTTAAAGTTTTCGGGCATAAATTTGGCCGGAATTGGCGAAAATGAAAACAAACCAATAGTTGGACGGCATATAAGTTAATTTCAATAAATGGGTGGCATATGTGTTAAAATTTAAAAAATTTGGTGACCTCCATGTACATTATTTTATTAGTTGTAGGAGCGTTTTATTATTTACATTAATTGTATGTTTAAGACACAATTTCAAAATAAAAGCATGGGGTATGGTAACATCAAAGGTGGCGTCATTTCCATGTGGACACCAAATAGCTTAAGCCATTTCGGTGCCACCATAACCCCCCTCCCCTTCTGTGCCATTGTCCAAGCCATTTAACTGGCGTACGCCATTGTGTACTTTCTTTTTTAATTGGGTTTTTCTTGTTGAGTTTGTGTTAGTGGGTCTCAAAAGGAGTGGAATAAATGGAGTGACGAGTGAAATTTTGTTGTGTGGATGTGAAAATGGGAATGCAAAACGGCTTGACCATGATACCTAATACTCTAAGTAGTGTGTAAACTAAATATTTTAAGACTTTATTTTAGTAAGATTCTAAATGTTTTATAATGTAGTAGAGATTAAACTATTTTGCTTATTACTTGTTAGATATACGTGTTATTAACCACTATCACGGTGATATAATGGTTAAGCATCTCAAGAGGTCTCGGATTCAAACCTAATTAAGTACACGTTTTAAAGATTGCTATGGATATAGTCGAAAATGATTATTAGAATACCTTGATTAGGCGGCATGTATTTTAATCAAAGACTCGCTCTTCTCGAATTTTCCCAACGAAAAACCTCAATATCTTATATAATTATATAATATGTGTTATTAGTTTAGCATTGTTTGGTCGCACGTATCTTTTTTGTCTCTTTTTAGCGTATGAACCAATGCTATAGGTTTCTGAGTTCTGACTTATGTTATTTGTTTTATATTTAGTTGTATAGAAAATTAACAACGTATGACAAATGTCATATTTGAGCTCCAAGAATACTATAATTCAAACGGTTGAAAATATGATATGGTTTAAGGAATCTGACCATTTGCGAAGTAACCCCTTCTCCCAAGATCTTAACAAATTTCTCGTTTAGTTTTTTCTAAAAGCATAAAAACGTATAAGTAAAAAAAAAAAAAACATATTTTTGAGTTAATTACAAACGACCGTTAGTCAAAAAGACTAACGGTGCAACTAAAACGTATGATAATGAAACAAATGAGAAAGCACATTGTTATTATATGCCTAACGGACTAACGGTGCAAAGAGTTGGATGGGTATTGTGGTATTTTTTTGCGTTCGTATATGATATTTGAACAAATGGGAAAGTACGTTGCTATTAAATGTCATTGACCCTAAAAACATAATGAGGCGATAATCTCTAGTCATCTATATAATGTGAATTATGTTTTACTCTAACGGGTTCCGACCTGCTAGCTTGAATAATATGTATCATCGTGTCCAATCTGCTTATTTTGCCATTGTTAGTAATCATTTCAGCTCTCGCTTGTTGTTCTAGACCAACAGTTATATATTCGAAGTAACAAAAGCATCATATATTCCATATATGCTCAGACTATGTGTATGTTTGGTGAAAATAGATGTTGTTAGTGGTGATGTTGATGCTGGTGCTGGTGTTGAAAAAGATTAAAATTGTAGCCTTTTTTCAGTAGTGGTGCTGGTGTTGTTGCTGAAAAAGATTAAAATCAGATAATTTGTGAAAAATAATCTCCATAATCTTTTAAAAGCTGGTTTTGAAAACTTATTTTTCTAAAATAAGCTTATTTTTCAAAAAAAAAAAAATCTTAAACCTCCATAATCTTTCATAATCTTGCATACCAAACATACCTCTAACCTCTATCAACCTGCATAACAAAAAACCATCCAACGTTTAATCATCTAGCTTCTTGCTTACACAATGTTGTCAAATGAATTCAAGTAAAACGTGTGAGAATACCTTATCAATTAAAAACACAAATAGCAACATGACTAGCTAGATTTGTATTTTGATTAAAGAAAACATGAAATATGTTCACGAATAAATCTACTTATGTATAGAAGACAATAATGGTACACATGCTTGGTATTCATGAGGTAGATGATCCACTTCTAACAAAAGCTTTTTAGATACATTGCTACTGACACAGTGCTACCCATACTTGGGGTTTTAATGAAGTGTATTATTGATACTTAAGTTCAAGTCGAACTACCGAAGATGATTAAATTAACTATTGTCCATGATGTGCATCAAGATACATGTATGGGTTTTAAATGTCTAACCTAGACTGAACTCTATCGAAAGTCGATATGCCTTAGGTCAACTACTACCCTGTTATATATGTTGGGTTAATTCATGGTTACCGGAAGATAATCAATAACCGGATATTATAATGAATATCATAATGAATCGTGTAATCATTTTTCAAAAGAAATTATTCGACCTTTTAGGTCAAGGTTACGCTAATAAATCTTTGAGATAATTCAGTGTTTATGATCTTAGTTTTGACAAAACACATGAACCCTTTTGTTCAAAAGTGTTTAAGTTTGTGTGTGTTCGTTTCAAAATTATAGTTCAGATTTTCATGTCTCAAAATAATCGTCTCCTTCTTGTCTTAACTAATCAAAAGAGAGTTTAGTAGGTCGAGATGATATTTGATTGGTTAAAGAATGTAGTAGTCTCATTTTTCTTAAATTACGTATTTTTTGTATGAAGACAATAATTTTAAGACAGAAAATGCATTAATATTTTCCTATTATATAAAGTGACAGCAAAAAAAAAAAAAAAATTAATTGGCCAATTAATTTCCCATAATGTTTATTCTTAATAGTAAAAGTGGACACAACGACATATTAATCATGGGTCATTAAACCATGTTCAAACAGCCAAGAACGATAACAAAAAAACAGCTCCAGCAAAGCAACCAGTTCAGCAGCTCAATCTCTCATCATCATGCTCACTGAAGAGCACACCTACTAATGAGTTCAGTTGCTGAATGCAAATCTTGCTGATAAGTGAACTTTGGCAATGTGCTCTTGATACTATCAATATCAAAAATTCTGATTGAACGGATTAAATAACGAGTTTAAACATGAAGGATTGGGCGGGTTGATTTCGTTAACATTTAATAACAGGGTATAAACCGTCCCAACTATTTATAAATAAAAGTCGCATTGGCGCTAGACACCAATGTTGCTTCGATCTTGATAGATCCTCTATCGGGCTATCGGCCTTCAGTCACTGTGTTGTCAAACAAATTGACAAAAGCCACATGTATGGTTACATGCTTACATTGCATAGAGTCGAAAGATAAATGTAAAACATCCAAAATTCATGACATTAACATAATCAACTCACCAATCAGGGACTAGCTGAAACACTCCTTGAAACCACGCATATTGTTACAAACTCCCACATATAATCGCCTAGTTTTAAGTTCAAGTCCACAGCAAAATCATCTTAAAAGAAATTGAAAACAGAAACAACGATCCAAGATAAATTTGACCAACATTGTTAACTGAACCATAGAAGTTTTAGCTTTCAAGGGCTTATATCTCCATAAGAAACCAGACCCCTTTGACCAAGCAGACCACCAGGTGAGCTTGACCTTGACCTTGACCTGGACCTACTTGGAGCCATGGATGCAACTTTCTTAACCGCATCCCTTCGACCAACAGGCGAACTTGACCTTGACCTGGACCGGGAGCTGGACCGGCTTGGGGCTATGGGCGTGACTTTCTTAGGATGCCTACGTGGAGATCGAGAGGGTGCGCTAGAGGTTGACCTTCTTCTGGGAGAGGTGACTTTAGGTCCAAGACGGGACTTTAATTTGTCACTTATATTTGGCCGCCTCTCGGGCTAGGGCTACGTACTGGGCTTTGGCTTCGACGCCCATTTCTGTTGCGAGGGCTTTGGCTGCGACGCCCATTTCTGTTGCGAGTAACGCTCCTGCTACGACTCCTCAGCCTGTACCTATATAAAGGCAAAGTTAGGGGAATGATAAGTTTCTTATTTCAACCCCTTAAAATTATCATACTTGGTCATAAGTTTTTCATTGTATCACAAGAGTACCTGGGAGGGCTCCTGCCTCTTGGCGGGCTTCTGTTTCGTCGTGGTGGAGACCGCTCAGAATACCTCCTATAATTTGGATATCTGCTACAAATCAATTTTTTAATAAGGTAAACCATTAGCAACTAGAAAAAAATAAAATGCAGAACAGTAAAATCATTCATTTAGCCTTTTCCAAAAAAAAAAAAAACATTTTTAGTTTTCAAGTCTATGATTACGAACATTCACCCTTAATGGTTCGCCTCAGATGATTTAGATAGATGATACATTGGTCGTTGTAAGCCACCCAAAGTGTAATTGTAATGCTAACAGCATCCTAAATCGTTTTATTTTTATAATATGAAATGATTATAGTAATAGCTTATAATGTGAGAAATGCTTCCGCCAATCCGACCTGTTTCAACTGGACTCATTTGACCCGTTACCCGATCCGAACAATATGCATATACGTTACAGCATATAAAGTCTCATTACCTATCATTATATCTTCCTTGAGCATAGCCAAATTGACGAGACCTGACAGAGGGACGATCGGGGCTTGGTGTACTGTATTTCCGCAAAGAATATTCCTTGGTGAAACCTCTCCTTTTCTAACTCGTTTTGGGGTGTCATTTGGGGATCGGCTTCTTGATGACTTTTTCCTCTTCTCGACCACGGATGGTGAGACCCTTTCGTGAAGGACTCCTTGAAGAACTTCTTACCTTTTCGTGACCGGACTTAGTATCATCGGGAACACTTGGGCTCCTTGTAATCCTCTTTGAGATTGGGCTTACACTTCTCCTAGAATCTCTCCTTCACAGGCTTGGGCACCCCGATAAAAGATGATAAAAAAAAAAAAAAAACATGCTTAGAAAAGCATTAACGTGGAAATTTTGACCCATTTTGGGTTATTTTCAACCTCAACCATGTCGAATAAAAATCAGCCAAGTAATTGCTATTGTTTGGTTGCTGCCCAGTCAATCAAGGGTATGCATAGAGATGTGAAGCGTGTATTAAGAATTTTCTTGCATAAAATACCAACATAAATTTTCATTTGTCCAGTTTTAGCCTTGTAGTATTTTGCACATCCGAGTCATCTTTTAATAAAACGCAATGACAAACCTTGGGTCATCTGAATGCTGATGTTGATTGCTGGAAGGCTTATCAGGTTTGGTTTCCTTAACAAGACCATTTTTAACGAGCTCGTCATTCTTCAGTGTAGGATCTTGGTCTCCATCTGATGAGGTAGCTACCACTTTGTTTAGATCATGATCCTTCTGCAGCTTGGCTTCAGGTTCTTTTCGTGCCAGATCCTTTTTAGCTGCACATGCAACACCAAAAAGTGAGTAATTACCATTAACAAGGTTTTGAATCATCTCTTTCCAACAATTTAAAAATGTGGAGTCAATACCATAGTTATCCCAAAAGGAAGGAAGACTGTTAAAGAACAGAAAATAGAAAACCTGAACTGCTTGAAGGTTTAGCTTTAGCTTTCTAAACACGCTGATTTGCAGTTCCATTATCAGAGCTGCTACTCCCACTCTCTGAGTCACTTGAACTCTCTGAGCTCCTAAGCAAGTCAATTTCTATAAGTTAGAAAGATAAGCACTAATCATTTGTAATCAGACATCAATTGTTTTGAGTCTTCAGTAAATTCAGATTATTTTAAATAAATATGTAATATAACCAGAAATCTTTTTTCTTTTAGCAAGAAGGAAATACCCCTTGTGAGATTGGAGTAAAATTTTCTCAATAATTAGGTAATTGAATTTCACTCTTTAACAATAAATTTTAATGCAGATTGCTTGAAACTATTATCTGACCCTTACATAATAAGATTATTAGATGCAGAATCTATTTAACCAAGCATTAAAAACCGATTATTATGATATTAATCCCAATAATCAGATAAATGATTTTAAAGCCAAATATCCAAACACCACCTAGAATCATGTGATAAACATGAGCATGTATATGTCGATTAGATTTAAGTTATATATTAAAATCAGACCTTCTCGACTTCCGCTTTGATTTTTTAGCAGGCCTCTTTAATTTCTTCGATTCTTTCTGTTTGTTCTTACGATGTTTGCCATTGCTCTTTGTTGACCTCTTCTTTCGACGCCTTCCATCCCTAGATGAACTTGAAGACTCTGAATCTGAATACGAGCCGGATGAATCATATGAGTACTTTCTGCTTTTCTTTCTTTTATCTGTGACTGCTGATCTACGGCGTTTCTTTACTCTCCCATCTGAACTATCATCATTGGAAGAAATACCTTTCTTCCCAGATTTTTTCTTTTTACCTAAATAAGGTTAAGTAAATTAATAATCAAGCAGATGAGCCTACTATACCTTTTTGTGTTTTAATAATGTTTATTATCTTGAATAAATCGGTTTAGGAGGATATATGGATCCAATACTTTCAACCCATTGGATTAGTACGACCATATCTGACCCTTTTCCTTTTTTGGTATTTTCTAATTCGACCCATTGAAGATGAGACACATCTCAATTACGAAATCACCCCTTTATAAGTAAATGAATAGGTTGAAAATTGTCACATTTATGCTTCAAATTTAATATAGTTAGTAAGGTTCCAAGAAAGTGTTAATACCTTTGTCAGACTCTAACGCATTTTTCTTTTTATCTTCAGAAATTTCACCACAATCTGCAATTGTTACCAAACCAGAAGGTTTTCCATCGGATGTTCCCAACTGCTCAATCTTTTTAATGCTTTCCATTCCCTCTACTACCTTTCCAAAAACATCACGTTTCCTGCCATATAATCAGCAAAACAAGGGTTAATAACAATGATTTTTTTAGCTGTAGCTGCCTTTAAGTCCTCAAAGCATATGCTTCATTTGTTAAAATATGTCCTTATTGTTTATCAGAAAAACAAATGATACCAGAGGTTACAAGATGGGCGGGTCGGGTAAGGGTCAAAACAGATTTATGTTGAAGCATATAATATTCATTTTGGGTCAAAACAGACATGTCGACTTGGACCCGCAAACACTTCTTTGCTCATTTGCGTAAATACATCCGTCTTTACAACCGACATAGGACGTCTCCCCATGTTACTGATTTCCTCATTCAGAACTGACGGAAAGCAACTCAGAGCATATTTAGGTGGTAATTGCAGTCTGCTCAAGATACAATCGAACTTATCATGCACCTCAGTTACTGACCCAATTTGTTTTAATTCCATTAACTCAGCCCTACGATCATCATAAGGTGTTCCAAACCTACTAGTGATGACCTTAACATATTGCTTCCAACTAGGTGCCACTTGATTTATATTTGTCATGTACCCCTGATGCCATTGTAAAACTTTTCCCTCTAAATGCAACACTGCTAAAGGCAGGCAACTTAGTGTTCTCCTTAACCTTATCCAAACTAAATGAAAAGATGCTAAATAAATGAAACAGTGAATAGAAGACAGAGAGAAATATGTTGTAATTGATTGATTCATTCATTCAGATTCATGTATCTAAGTTCCTATGAGGCTGCATACACCTGATCAATCCTCACATTACAAACCATGTGATTATGTCTCAAACTTTCACTTAGGTCCCTTTACTTCTATAACTGATAAAAAAAGACATATAAAAGTAAATAAGACACATAACATCATCGCACATGCAAAACTTGACATGACACGACAAAATTCAATGCTAAACTATTATGAACCAAAGGTAAAAGCCTACAATACCTCCTCTCGATACTAGGAATTCTCCAAGCAGCGGGGGGAGATACAGAACCGGGAGGAGAGTTAAATGTTGAAGGAGATAGAGCTGGAACTCACCTGCCCTTTGAAAGAGGAGGTGGAGGAGGTAGATTTCCTGAGAAGCCGGATGCTCTACCACTCTCGGTGGGACGCTCAGCAGTCTCTTTTTGTGGCATTTGAAAATCAGGAGCATTTCTCTGAGTAACTCTACAAAATGGCACAATGATTCAGAACTGTCCATATACTAGCAGAATAGGATTGCATTGACAAAAAAATAATCAAATTGCTGCAGAAAATGGAAGATCCTGGGTCCGCCACTAACCTTGAACTTGTCCCTCGCCCTCTTGTGCCTCTTATTATACTTGAACATGGACCTTCATATCGCTGCAGAAAATGGAAAGGTAGTCAATATATATATCCGAAAAAGGAATTTGTGTACTTGAGCCAAACGAATAAATTCAAATAAAATTTTGGAACTTTGACAGCATATTAAAGTTACATCTAGGAAGTTCAAGAATTATCAACTATTTATACTCCAAAGGTGCATATAACACATATATATAAAAAACAAAAAAACTACTTTATCGATTACGAATATCAAATGGATATTGAAAGCAGATAAAAACTTAATAAGCTATGTCTTACTTATCTTGAAGAGGTTTGAGGCCCTGCAACCATATATCGCTCTTTATGGTGAATTTCTATTAAATTTGGAGTCTAAAAGGCGTTGTGGCTTCATTAGATTGATTATGAAACAGTAAACCGGATCCATTTTCAATTTTGATCATTTGTTTTAATGCCTATATTAATGGTTTGCACAATGGGAAAAATTGTTTGAACTTGGACACATTGGCGAAATCGTAGATATTTTTAAATTCTGAATTAAAAAATATGGACCAAGCCACTCTAAGTGCATTTGGACCAAGCCGCAAACCAATCAAATTATTTTCATCCGTTTGATCAGTATCAAGTAGCTCAAAGTATTCTTCCTTATATCCCGTTAATTCAGAATTTAAAAAATATCTACGATTTCGGCCAATGTGTCCAAGTTCAAACAATTTTTCCCCATTGTGCAAACCATTAATATAGGCATTAAAACAGCGTATCAAAATTGAAAATGGATCTGGTTTACCTGTTTTCATAATCAATCTAATGAAGCCATAACGTCTTTTAGACTCCAAATTTAATAGAAATTCAGCCATAAAAGAGCGATATATGGTTGCAGGGGCCCCTGAAACCTCTTCAAGATAGTAAGACATAGTTATTAAGTTTTTATCTGTTTCAATATCCATTAGATATTCAGCCTTGTGCTTATAATACTCATCTTTCTGCCTATACGATTTTTTTATATCCACAAAACGGTTTTGTTGATCCATTTTTGGACAAGGGTTTTTAGGGTTTAGATTGGGGAAGATGAAATGAAATGAAAGGGAGAATATTAAACGGCTAGGTCGGTTGCTTATAGAAATTTTTTATACCCACAAAACGGTTTTGTTGATGCATTTTGGACATGGGTTTTAGGGTTTAGATTGGGAAGATGAATTTTTTTTTTTTTTTTTTTTTGAACAAGGGAAGATGAAATGGCGAGAATATTAATCGGCTAGGTCGGTTGCTTATAGAAATTTTTTATACCCACAAAACGGTTTTGTTGATGCATTTTTGGACAAGGGTTTTTAGGGTTTAGATTGGGGAAGATGAAATGAAATATTAATCGGCTAGGTCGGCTGTGAATAAATGTTTAAAAAAAAATAATAAGACTTACCTTGAGCCCATTAACAAAACATTTAATTTACCAATGGGCTCACACAAGGTTGTCAAGATCGGGATCCTACCCAGGATCGTTTTCGTCTTTGCAAGATCGTGATCGTAAGATCGGATCGGGATCTTAATATCCTACTTTAATGTTATTTCTTAATACTTTATGTAATTTTATAGAAATTTACAAATTATAATACATTATAACCATAAAATACTATGAATGTTTCATATAAATGTTGTCCTAAATTATGATTATAAAATGTTTAAAAATATTAACATGTTGTTTTTTTAATTCTACAAACAAACAACCCATAAATTTGTAGTTTTTTAGTTTGTAATCCGAGAAAAGTAAGATCGGATCGGGTTAGATCGTAAGATCGTATGGTCAAGATCGGGATCCTATAAGATCTTAAGCTTGCAAAGATCCTATGTAAGATCCGGATCGTTTTGCTTTCGATGTCGTAAAATCGTAAGATCTAAGATCGGGATCGGGATCCACGACAACCATGGGCTCACGCCACATCCCGGTGATGAAGTCCTTGATGAAGGATCGGCGCAAGTTCGATCTGGAGGAGGCGGGGTTTACTCGATTAAGTGTCGTGCCTTGAGGCGGCTTATATTGGAGGTTTTCCCCCATCGGGTTTCAGAGGGTTGTGGGTGCCTCTTCCTACCTTCGGGTTTGAATGCTATCTCGGCACTCGAGTCCTCTAGCGTGCTCTGCTAAGCATCATAGTCTAGACCTCGATGCTGTACGAGAAACTCACCTTTCAAAAAAAAAAAACAAACATTTAATTTTCTATATGTGTTTGCCTAGCTTTTCACCGTTTTATATTGTATACAAGACTCTGCCAAATCAAGTGGTGGATTTGGTTGATTTATTGAGCAAGAAGAATATTCAAGAAAATAGGATGGTAGAAGATGTGCAAGCTACTCATGAAGTTGTTCGGGCTAAGATTGTTGAATTAAATGCAAGTACAAGGCCGTTGCGGATAAACATCGCCTAGTTAAGTTGTTTAATGTAGGTTACAGAGTAATGGTGTTTCTTCGAAAGGAGCGTTTTTCGGTAGGTATTTATAGCAAGCTTCAACAAAAGAAGTATGAATCTTACGAGGTTTTGAGAAAGATCAATGATAAATCTTATGTGGTAGATCTACCTCATACCATAAGTATTTCAAAAAAATTCAACGTTTCAAATATTTATGAGTTTCTCCCCAAGGATGAAGTTGAAGATGAGAACTCAAGGACGAGTTCTTCTAAACTAAGCGGGAACAATGAGGACATGATTGAAAAGTCAGCTGAGAAATATATGGAGCGACTGGATCATGACAAAAGGGCTCGAATGTAACTCTATCACTAAATGTTTAGTTTATTTACTTTTAGTTTTCTCTACAACGTAACCATATGTTTCTCGTTACGCCGTAGAGCTTTCAAATAAGGATTGATTTTTTTATTTTATTTTTTTGGGTAAAGGGTTTTTACCCGGTGAATATATAAATGAATGAAAGAGTTTAGGATTGTAAAGACGGTTTTTGAAATCGTTTGAAATTCCACATTTAATGCCACCCACCACTACCGGTAAAATCCGTATTTGAGGAGCAGTTGCGATCTGCAAGTAAAGTGCACTTTGCGATGTTAAAATATCCATAGGATATTTTTTGTGAGAGAGGGCATTTAATGCTAAGTGGGATGGGGTAAGTGATGAGACCCCGACAAGTAAGACATATATTCCTATATTAAATTGGTGGGATTACCAACCTAGGACATTTAAGTAACTAATACTTGGAGCATTTAGTTACTCATTCAATGCTTTATGTCGGGGACCACAGGTGAGTCTTACTCATTCAAGAAGAGGTTGATTTTGGATGTTGGGGAAGATGAACCAATTCAAAGAACTTCTTGAGATTGGTTTTCGGATGCGACTTTCAATGTCAAGCATTCCCGATTCAACTTTCGGTCTCACGAAGGTAGGTTCATCAAAGGTTTGGTGAAGATATCGCAAGTTGATATTGATGAGGATGAAATGAAGTTCTATGTCTCCTTTCATTATGTGATCCACGATGAAGCGATATCGATATCAATATGTTTGGTCCTTTGATGGAGGGCGGGGTTGTTGGAATTGCAATTACCTTTGGTGTTGTCACGGAAGATGGGTACCATTTTGTAATGGATGTCATAGTCACCGAGTTGACTTTTCATCCATAAAACATTGGCACAACATCTGTGGCAGCCACATACTCGACTTTAGTGAAGACATAGCTATTGATTGTTGCTTTTAGCACGCCAACAAACCAGTTTTCCTCCAAGAAATTGACAGGATCCCGAGGTACTTTTACATCCATGTTGTAGCCAAGATAATCGAATCGAGTAACCTTTGAGGTCGAATCTCGAGCACTTTCGATAGTAGAGTCCAAGGCTTGGTGTTCCTTCGGTGCACCGAGTATTCTTTTAGGCTGCGGTGAGGTGGGATTCTTAAGATTGGGCGATATCTTGCTATTAGACAGCATCGAGAATTGTATATACGGTCTAGAAGCGATTAGATACATCGGTGAGCCAACAATCCCTCCGAAATGAGTTTGATTTACTAATTTGCTAGTGAGATCGGGTCCAAGGCTGTTAGGTGGGACAATTGGAGTCTTCTTTGACCGCGATCGAGATATCTCATATTTCTTGAGATTTCTTGTGTACTTCTCTTGGTGATGGAGATTCCTTTATCGGTTTGCACGATTTGTAGTCCTAGGAAGTATGTGAGTTCACCCATCATGCTCCTTTCAAACTTCTTTGTCATTAGTTTTTCAAATTGTTTGCAAAAGTGTAGTTTGTTGAGCCAAAGATGATGTCATCAACATATACTTGGACCGAGATCACATCTTGTTTTGTCCTATAGATAAACAATGTGTTGTCTATCTTTCCTCGACAAACTTGTTTTAGATCGGGAAGGTGAGAGAGTTTCATACCATACCACAGGAGCTTGTTTGGGTCCATAAAGGGCTTTATCAAGCTTGCGAGACATAGTCATGGAATTCACTACTCTCAAAGCCGAGGAGGTTGTTGAACATAAACATCTTCCTTGAGTTCACCATTTAGGAATGCACTTTTTACATCCATTTGGTAAACTTGAAGTTCATGTAGGTAGCATATGCAAGGAAGATCTGATGGCTTCCATTCTTGCAACAAGAGCAAATGTCTCATCATAGTCTATGCCTTCTTGTTGTTGTAACCTTTGGCTACAAGTCGGCTTTGTTTTAATGATGATGTCATTTTCATTAGTTTTGTTTCTAAAACCCACTTCATTCCTATGACAAGGACATCCACGAGGACATTTGATCAAGGTCATGAACTTGTTTTTATCAAAATGTTGAAGTTCTTCTTGCATGGCTGAACCCGGCTTGGGTGCTTTAGAGCTTGATGACACTTTTGGGTTCTATATCGATAGGTAATCGGCATATAGACATTCATTATTGAAGTTGCGATTAACTTAGCGACCATGCTTCTAGTGAGCATGCCCTCGGTGGGTTCACCAATGATGTTCACAAGCTCGATGTCACGAGATCTTGTCCACTTACTTTGTGGTCTAGGATCGAGCTTGAGGATGTCATTGGAGAATCGGGAGTGATTTCGGTGCATGAGCCACAGAATCATTAGGAACATCTGTTGAGATGTTTTGTTCGAGTTGGGTATCATGAATCACGGGTTCACGATCATTTGGATCGATGTTACCTATCCAGTGATGGCCCGATTATCAATGGATTCACCGATAGTTGGTTGTGACGGGTTGTGAGGCAAGACATAATATGAGATATCGACATCGACTTGGTATGAGGAATTGATTTGATGTTATACTCATCGAGGAGGATATCTTGATGAGTTATCAATTCCTATTTCCTCCACCGAGGTGTTGGTGAAACTGATTCTTTCTACACTTTCATCAAAGGTGACATGAAAGGTTTCCTCGACTTGTTGTCTCCTTGTGTTAAATACCGAAGGATTTGGAGATCGGTGGGTAACCTAGAAAGTATCCATCATCACCTTTAGCGTCGAACTTTCCTAGATGATCTTTGTGGTTATGAATAAACACGGGACATCAAACACACGAAAGTAGGCGATGTCGGAAGTCTACCTTTGAATATCTCGGATGGGGTTTTATTATGTCTTTTGACAATGATTGACTGTTTTGAGTCTAACAAGTTGTTTTGTGACTTTAGTCCGAAATGCTTTGAGAGAGTTGAACCATTTAACATAGTTCTTGCGACCTCAATGAGAGTTCTGTTTTCCTTTCAATTACCCATTTTGTTCGGGGGTGTAAGGAGATGAGAAATTTTGGGAGATTCCTTTTCATCACGAAACTCTCATTTCGGCATTTCTAAACTTCAGTACCATTATCGGTCCTAATTTGTTTCTTGTAATGTCATTACGGTTTCAATGTTCACGATGAATGACATTATAGCATCAATCACGACTCTTTTGGAAAGAAAGTATACCCAGTGTATCTTGAAAACTCATCAACAATGACAAGTGTATACTTCTCATCTTTGGATTGATCTAGGGACCGATGGTCCAAAGAGATCCATATCACGAGAGGTGAAGGCGACTTTGATAGAAATTTTGCTTGGTTTTGAAAGATGCTCTTTGATGTTTGCCTTTTCACAGTGAGCATGGTTTATCTTTTGCAAAAACCGGTGATGGTAAGCCAAGGACCTTGTTTTGTTTTGCCAAGTTGTTGATGTTTTGAAGTTTAAGTGTGAGAGTCTCTTGTGCCCACGACCGGTTGATAGTTTCGGTGGCTTTGGCAAGAAGCAGTTCCATTTTTAGAGAGTTGACATGTCTAAGACATAAACATCATCTCTCTAGGAGCAATCAACACAACTTCCTTGTTGGCATTGAAAATGGTACCTTGTTTGTCATTGAATTGCACAATGTACTTAGCATCACATAGGCGATCGACATCGATGAGATTGTGCTTGAGACCATTGACATAAGCTATCCTAGAAAACTATTCATTGCATTTTATTGAACCATAACCTTGATGGGACATGATGAGTTATCACCAAATACTACCTTGGGTCTGGTTCCTTTACATACTTGTGCGAGATATTCCTTAACTCCAGTCATGCTTGAGCATCCTTTGTCTAGATGCCGGATGGGCTCCACTGGCATGCCTCTGCCTAGCGATGGCTGAATTAGTTTCTCTTCATGACCCACTTACTAGTGGGCTTGGGTCTCATGGTCTCTTTGAATTGGGCAATCGATTCATGGTCGGTGGTGGAGTGCATTGTGCTACCATAGGTTTTGCATTTAGAGGCGAGGATGACTCGGTGATTTTGGGTTGCTTTGAGTTTCTCCTTGCATGGATGACACCTTTATGTCTTTGGGATGTCTTATGAGTGTGTTCTGCAAATATCACAAACATGTGTTCATAAGACAATCATCGAGCGATGATCATTAAAGCCTGATGTGGGCAAGGAGGAAAAGCCTTTGCTCTCGACTTTTGAGCATGCTTGGATGTGAAACATCGATGACCAACTTTGGTGTAGTTTGCTTGAGTGGTGAACTTACATATTGCAAGTGATCGTGGTTATATGATCATCCTTTTGCGGATCATTCAAAGAGGATTCTATAAAAGTTGTCGGTGGTATGGTGGTATAGTGGCACATATCACACTTTTGCTTGTTTTTGTGGTGGCTTTTAACTTTGAGGAACTAGAAGGCGACTTTGTTTCCTTGATTGATTAGGGACCTTTTCAATGGATTCCATTTTGTCGAGTTAGCTTCCTTACAAGTTCGATCGATTCTTGAATTTGGTCGACTTCATTGGGGACGAGAGGATGTGGAAGTTTCGGTGGGGTAGATTCTTGTTGAGTTGGTTTTGATGGTCTTTTCGGGATGGTTCTACCAAGTCAGACTTTTCTTTAGGAGAGTGTGGATTGTATTGTAATGGAGTAAGCTCGAGCTAGGATCGGCATCACGAAGAGGTTCCAAGGGTGGAAGTGGTGCTTGAGATTCATCTTGGACTCGGAGATGTGTTCGATACTCTTGGGCACATCGTGGAGTCCAAGCATGCTCTTTAGAGCTTGACTTTCGAGCTCTAGAATTCTTCCGAGTCAAAGTTAGGAAGCTTACTCTCGGGGTTAAGTCTTTCAATCCAATCAGCGGGCTTGGGAGCGATCAACATATTGGTAATGATGCCACGAGACACAAATGGTTTGGGACTCGGTCTTTGTTGTGAGAGTCGGGAGATGATTTTCACCTATGACTATCTTTTTTGCTCTTGGGGCACCCCATGACATCAAAGACCACAGGATTTTTAGCGATCCAACTATTAAGGATATCTTGAACCTTTTGAGTTCATCTTGAAGAGCTGAATTCTTTTAACTAGTTGGTGTTTTGAATTTGCAAAGTGACGACCTCAAGCTTAGCTTGTTTTAAAAGAAGCGATTCATCCTACACTTGTTTAATTGAAACATAGCTTGTTGTATTTTGAAAAAGATTAGGTCTTTGCTCTTCTACGAACTTAAGGTCAACATTAAGATAATTCATATAAGGCGCCAATCAGTCGTCATCCATAGAAAGTAGAATATTTACCTTCTTCGTTGTGATGTTGACCCATTCACCATTCCTTGCATGATTTTTCCCAACGGCTAGCTTGTCTTCCTCCGAGAGAGCCATCGGTACTCGACATGTACCATTTCATCATCGGATGAGGCGGCTCTTCATCCGATCGAAGGTTTCAATAACAAGACCTTTGTTTTACCCCGCATGATTGAACACTTTTTGTTTCGAGGGTGGCCTCAAGCAATGCAAGCTTAGCTTTGATTTTCCTATACTTGGACTCATAATCAACCATTTTGTTTTGATCGGTTGTTTTGAAAATTTTGATGAGACTAATAAATTTTTGGTTGAAATTTGCTAAAGCACGTGGACTAATTTGACCACGATGGTTTATAAGAGGTTCGAAATTGTTTTTGAAAATGTCTTTTGCAAAATGACCTCTTTTGTGACACTTAAAGCATTTAGTGTCCTCGTTTGCTTTATCATTTGAAAACCTTTGTTTCTTTTATAAACCGAGAGTTTGCAAGGGTGCCCTTTCACGAAATTCAACGTTCGGTCATTTAGGTACTCTCACTTGATCTCTCATCGTGCTCATCATCGAATTTTCTTGGAAATCTTGAACAACATTGTTAGAAAAAAAGCGGTTAATCTGGTGAGGTAGTGGTGGGGACTTCTTGACTTCACGAGACTTCTTTAAGTCAGTATCGTCATTGATGAGGTTTTCCTCATAGAAAAATTTCCCATAAATTTCGGGAAGTTCAAGATTTTGGATATGATTTGCATTTCTAAGTCCCTGAGAGAAATTTAACCACTTCTCAGGGAGACAATTGACAAAACCAACATTAATCTCATGTTTGGACAACTTAACACCATCATTTGACAATTCATTTAAAAGCGTTTTGTATCGGGTGTAAGTTTGAGACAAAGTTTCTGAGTCCTCAGCCCTAAAGGTATTATACTCAAGTTTCAGGTCCATTATCCTGTTTTCCTTGGTATCAGATGGGCCTTCATGGCTGTGAACAAGGTCATCCCAGGTTTGTTTAGTTGAACTACAAATTATGAGTGACTCCATAATATCATCAGGAAGACATGATATGATGATACTTTTGAGTCATTGGTCCTGGTTGACCACTCTTCTCTCATCCTGAGTACACTGAGCTTCAAGTTTGGGCAAACCTTCAGCAGTCTTTGGGACAAATGGATCTTCATTTATACACTTGATATAATAAGGTTCCATCCTAATCAAATAGCAAAGCATACGCTTTTTCCATTTGTTGAATTTACCAACTTCAAGTCTAGGGGCAACAGCTGAAAAAGCTCCACCATTTTCATCGACTAGTTGGGGTACATCAATTTCAGCCATAGAGATCCTAATTTAAAAACGATTTAGAGCGGCTTAAGTTTTATTAAAAGTTTTATAATCAGCCTTGCTCTGATACCACTTGTTGTTCCCTATTCACTATCGTATAAAACAGTTTAAGTAAATAAAACAAACTAATAGTGAATAATGACTGAAATTAACGTAAGTAAAACACACTTATAAATTTTCAACGTTTATATTCTTATTAGAAATGAATCAAAATAATACATTACCCAAGTACTTGCGAAATAGTACTTGAGATTGAAATGACAAAGTTTGGTGACTCCTCTCTAAGCTCGGGGCTAAGTCGGCACAACTCTAGAACCCAGCGAGTTATCTCAAGGATAAAGTTGTATTTGGAGGGTGAAAAGATGGCTTGTGTGTGTGTTTTACAATTCACAAGCTTAAACTTTTCACTCACTCTCTTATGCTATTTATACAATTATGATTATTAACTTTAACCTATAAGACAAAAACATAGATCACAACAAGCAGGAATATTGATATATTAGGTTCTTTGTTCACCTTGCTATTTATAGTTAGGCGTGAGGCTTCTTTCCTTATGAGAGAATCCTTTAGTATCGCCGCTTACTATAAATGGAAGATATAACTTTAGTAGATAGGGACTTAGTTTTATCTGTGTAAACATTTGGGGACTTAGTTTTATCGGGTAAACTTTTCCGCCTAGTCCCGCTCATTCTTGATCTTCATAGCCTTGATCTCTTCCTTTAGTTTTTATTCGATGTTAACAGTTGGAGAGTCTTAGGGATTCGGTGAGTTAATGTCATCACTCATTTGAATCCACCATCTTCTTCTTGACTTATTCTTCACCCATTAAGTTCCGCCTTCGAGGTGGAGGCTTCTTCTTCGCCTCATCTGAGTATCCCGAAGATGACTCCACCGAGACTATGCACTCGGTGACCGATAGTGTTTAACGGATTAAACACTTAGGTTATTTTCTATTTAAATCCTAGATTAAGGGTTTGGGTATTTACTAAACCCAACAACCTTCGTAATAAAATTTATCGAACCTCGATTGAATATAGGCGATCACTATATTGACGAGAGGCAGAGGACATGGGTGATCACCTATGTCCGTCTCGGAGGTGAATTTACGAATAATGGGAATTGCTATAACAAAATTGTGTTCGGATTTGAGATTGGTTTCGTTAGTTGAGATTGGTTTTAAGAACGATAAACTTAAGGTGGACTCGCACTCGCTTTCGCTAAACATCACGAAAAGCCCTTTTCACACGACTTGCTGGCATCGTAACATCTTTTGAATCGTAACACCTATACGTCTCCGTTTATGTGAAATTTTTTGTTGTAACACCTGAGCGTAGTTCGCCATAAGTCGGGTGAGACCCGAGTGGCACTGTTTGCATCCGAGCTGCTTACCGACATAAGCCTCGTCGATCTCTCTAGAGTGTTTGAAATTATTTTTGGATTTGGTGTTGACTATGTTGGATTCGGTTTTGGAATTTGGTCTTTGGGTTTTTGAATTTGAGATTTTGATCTCGTTCCGAGTTTTAACTCGTCATTTGACTTCAAGTCATCATTGGCCTCGAATTATTATTCGGCCCCATTTCATTGATACCTTTGTTAAAATCATCTTTCGACCTTTAATCGGTATTCGATTTTGAAACGTCATTTGGATGCATTACGATAGTTATTCCCATGTTTACGTTTCTTTTGAAAACGTGTGTAATCCTCCCTACACTTATCCCTTATGTAAAATACCTTTATATGCAATTAAGGCGAGGTTAAAAACAACATAAAGCATTTTACAAATTTAAACATGAGGATAAACAATTAATAAAAGATATATGACACTAACAAGCAAACAATTAAGCATGGGTTGCCTCCACGAAGCGCTTTTCTTTATTTAAGAGTCTTGTAGCTAGACTCGTAGTCGTGTCCCTACGTGCTGATATAAGTAAGTCTATCCTCAACAATGTCGTAAGGATCAAACTTATCATCCAAGTTCCTAGTAGTGCGTTCGGTTAGATATGTCTTTTCAAACTTCTCACCACCGGGATCATAGATTTGTATCCTAATGTGCCACTCTCCATTACCATTGCTAGGCGGTCTATCCCAATCCCATTTGTGTTGATTTCTCAACTATCCACTTATTCATAGCGAGGTTAACAGGCAAGCTTCCTAGGAACTGGTCATCTTCCTAAATACTAAAGCGTCCTCGAGCAGGTTCACTTCCATGTCCCTAGCCATTTCTTTTCTTGGAAAGTTGCTTTACTAGTGAAGGCTTCATCTAGGTAAAAAGGTCTTTGGGGTCCTATGAGGTTCTTATCAATCCAAGGTCCATATCTAGAAGGCTCTCTATCCAACCTAATCTCTTGTGGGATTTCCTCATCCTTGTAGTACGCATGCTTTTTGACATCATAAACGGATCTAGCACTCCCCTCTCCTACCACTATCTTGGACATCTTACAATCGATGATGGCACTAGCGGTAGCTAAAAATCCTCTTCCTACTAGTAATGGGCATGTCGGGTCCTTATTCATGTCTAGCACATGAAAGTCGGCCAAAAGAGTCAACTCTCCTACGTGTACTACCATGTCCTTTATTATTCCTACCGGACGTGCCACACTACCGTCCGCTAGAACTAAGATGGTTTCAGTTGGTTCTATTTTACCTAAGTTAAGGCTTCATGGAGGGACAACGGAACAAGATTGATGCATGACCTAAGTCGGCTAGGCGTCGAGAGGTTTGGAAGTTCCAAGCCTACGGAAGATTAAATAGCCGGTGTTAGGAATTAGAAATTCCGGTATTAAAGAGTGGTCACTTTCAGTATATGTAATCGTTAAAGCTCGTAGTCGTAGTTCTTTTAAGTTAAGTAGTAATTTAGTTAAGTAACACCGTGGAGGGACGGACGGTCTTTACCCATTTGTATGCCCGATCCATGACCCAAAGTGTGGCGTTTTATGTAAGACTATAAATACTCTACCTTCCAAGGTAGAGTTGGGCTATAATAATATCTTTCACTTTCTCACTAAGTTCCCTAAACCTCTAACTTTCTCTCTAGAATTCCATCTTATCGCCACCTTGTGTTATGGTTTGATGTGTATGTGAAAAGTTATATCTTACAATTGGTATCAAGAGCCATGGTTAGATCATATCTTGCACATCTTTGGATTTATAGTGGTTTTAGGTGGTTTTGAGTTTGAAAAAGTTTAGTGGTTTTGCATCATTTGGTTGATTTCTTGTGTTAAAGTTTGAATTTTGTTGGTACTTTTATGTTTAGAATCATCAAAAGTGTTTAGGTTTTCATTTGGTAAGCTTGAATCATCTTGGTTGGGTTGTTTTGGATTGAAAAGTGAAGGTTATTTGGTTTTCAAGCTAGCGACTTAGCTCTCGGACTTGTTTTCTTGGTAGCGACTTACTTCATAGTTTGTAGCGACTTACAGGTTATAAAAGCTAGCGAGTTAGAGCTAGCGAGTTAAAGCACAAGTAGTGGAATCTCCACTACGGTTAGCGACTTAATGGTAGCGACTTAGTGCATGTGAGTTGCTCTTTAGCGACTTGCATATCTAGCGACTTGTGTGGCAATCATTGCACAAATTTGGCTAGCGACTTAGTCCCTGTAGCGAGTTACTACTAGCGACTTGTTTTTGTTGGCGACTTGGGACTCTAGCGACTTAGGCGTGTAGCGAGTTAAGGGTTAGCGACTTAGTGCACTAATTTCTAGCGACTTAGTGCATTATTTGGTAGCGAGTTAGCACTTTATCATCTAGCAACTTGGTGATTGTTTCATTGTTTTCTCTTGATTTAGTAAAATCCGTGAAAGAATCTATTTCCGGTTTAATCATAGAGTTATAAAATCCGTATAATCTGTTAACATGTCTACCAACATTCCCACTTGTTCCCATTGTCATCTCCATCTGTTGCGGGGATGTTCAAGCGGTGGCTCGGATACTGATCCACAATGCTTGACAAAATTGACTACGATTCTTGGGCTCAACGAATCGATTGTATTGCCTTGGAAAGGAAAATGGTGTAAACATTCTCAAATCCATTGATGAAGGACCATATCGGGTTGAAAGCGACTAGAGACATACTTGATACTAATGAAGATGGTACTCTGTCTACGGAATGGATGGACCTAAGATGTACAATGAGCTTGATAATGAGGAGAAAAGAGATTCGATGCGATATCGGGGCTTGAACATTGTTCTTCAAGGTCTTCCTAAAGACATCTGGCGATCAATCATAACAACGATGCAAAGGCGTTTGGGATAACGTTAAGATGCTTCTCTCGGGTTCGAATTAACTATGGAAGCAGGGAATCCCAACTCTATGATGAATTTGAGCACTTCAAGATGAAACCGGATGAGAGTGTCTATGAGTACTATGTGAGATTTCATAAGTTAGTGAATGACATGAGGAACATCGAATGACTATGCCTAATATTAATTTGAACTCAAAGTTTGTGAACAACATGAATCCCGAATGGCACAAGTTTGTCACATCTGTGAAACTCACTAAAAGTTGAAGCATACAAACTATGAGCAACTCTATGCCGTCCTCCTTGAGAATGAGAGACATGCCATGTTTGAAAAGTTGATTCTCAATCGGTTCAAAACCAACGAGGGTGAGACAAGTTCGTCTAATGACTCAATGACTTTCTACTCAAACATTGGAATCACAACCAAAGCATCACAAGTCATACCCTTGGGTAATGGTAATCACAAACTCATCCACGATCCTCGGTACAAACAAGGCGATCTTGATGCACATGGGTAACATCATTAATCAACTTGCTCTTCTCATTAGTCAAAACATGAATTCTCTCCCACAAACCAACAACAACCTCGAGGCGCATCTAACCCGCATAATCAAGCCACCGTTAAAGATGGAAGGATCGTGGTGCAACCGATTCGGAAAACGATATGATCGGGGAAGGGGTGGTCTTTGGTAGAGGATATGGGCAACGAGAATCGAGGAAGAAATGGTAACCAAGGTCAAGCTAAGACAATCAAATGCTACTGTTGTGGTGGTGAAGGACACATTGCAAGGCGCACATCTCAAAGCGCCGCGAATCTTGATACTTGAGAGATAAGATGTTCTTGCACAAGCTCGGGACAATGGTCTTTGCGTTGGATGAAGAGGAATTCTTTGTTTCTTCTTTGAGGGCAATGCCAAGACCTATGATGCGAGATGTGGATGAGCGGTAGGTTCGGAGATAGGTCACAATCATCGAGCGCTTTCAAGTCGCCGATTGTGATGCATACGATTCGATGTAGATGATGGACCTACCGCGCACGCAATCTTTATGGCTAGCATCTCTCCAATGGCTTCTCCCGAGATCTCTTCTTCACCACAAGTGGCCCATCCAAGGACAAACTCATCTACGAGGTATTAAAGCTATATGATGATCTTGATGTGCAGCGGATGCATGACAAAGTACAACCAACCGAAACTTTTGAATCAAATATTGAAAATACGGGTAATATCAATAATGTCCCATATGATCAATACGTGAAACAAAGTGAAAGTGAAGTTGTACCTAGTGATGCATCTTCTGCAGTCAACAATGACTATGCCTTTGATGAATTCACCGCATGTGCTCCCGATGATTCCATTATCTCTGAATTAAATGCCTATAAGGGCGTGTTGCCATTTATGAACAACGTGCAAAATTTGAGTTGACCACTCGTGAGCGAGGAAATGGATGACCAAGTGCGTCTGATGAATTAGAAAAAGTAATTTTAGAAGAAGTATTGAAACAAGAATTAAATTCTTTGCAAGAAAAACTTTCTAAAAACAATTAAGCAAAACAAGAACTTCAAAAGCGTGAAAATGCTTAAGCAAGAATTTAATGCAAAAGAATCAAAGCTCTTGAGAGATTTTTCTAATCGAAAACTTTGAAAAACAAACTTGAAAACAAGTTGTACATACAAGGAAACACCATTGATCGCTTTCATGGTCACCAAACATCGAGTCTTAAGCGATAAGCATAGCATTCCACTTGTTGAGGAACCAAATCCGGAGGTAATCAAAAGGCTAGAAATGCTCATAAGGTGATTTATGATGGTAATGAAATTCTTAAGCCTAGGCGAAACCTAGTTCGTTGAGTGCGAGGAAGATAAGAAATCGGATGAAGTCACTAGGGAAAGGATGAACAAAAACTAGATGACCCCAAATGCAAAGAGAAAACATAAATATCACTCCTCATGATTATAAGAAGGAAAAGCGGATTGCATTAAACAAGTTTAAGCCTCGAGACTTTGTTGACTCCCGAACAAGTCTTACGGAAAATGGATTTAGATAAGAAAGCGAAAATATTGTAGAAACAAATCCTCCCTTTGGAAAATGCCTAAAACTCACATGTATCCTCTAACACACCAATGCATCTTGTTCCTAGAACAATTGCCACTAAAAGCAATATCTTAATTAGCCAATCGTTATTTTTCAACTATTTGTTGATTTTGAGAAAACTTGCAAGAAAAGGATCACACCCATGGCATAATGAAGGAAAGGGTTTTGAACAAATGAAAGAATGTTATTTAAGCGAGGTCATGCCTTCTTTAAACTTTTAAAGGATCACTTGAGAGTCTTAAAAGGGGATAGAAGCGTACATTAAGCGGAATGGAAAAGGAATTTGATGCAATAATAGTTGAAATTAGTGATTATGAGTGCATTAAAATATAATGAGATCGAGAGGAAGAACACGCATACATTGAATGAGAATCTTATTCTTGAATGTGTTGCTCAAGATGTCTTTTCTTTGCTTCAAATTGCTCTATTAATGCTTCCAAATTTCATGAACTATCTGTGGCCTGAAAGTCTCCCATGATCGTGTCATTGAGCTTGAAAAAACTAATTCTAAACTTAATGAGAAAATTGAGCGGATGATCATGACAATTTGGTTAAACATTTTCTAAACTAGAAGTTGAGTATTTTAATCTACAACTAAAATATCAACATCTCAAAGAAAATGTCAAAACTTCAAATTTCAAGACATCTTGGATGTTCGAGTTTGATGCGATCTTTCAAATAAACAAAGCGAGATGAGCGATTCATGCTCGGTGTAACACGATCGAAAATTGAAAGTCCAAATATCTCAATTAAAGGGTCAAGCGAACAATATGACGAGGTTCCCAAATGCCTCCTTCTTTAGATTCTCGGAATTCTCAAGCGTTTCATCTTCAAAACCTAGTAAATGCTTTACAAAAGGAAAGCGAAAGTTTCCTAGAAGAGAATGAAAAGGTTAAGCGTCATTTCAATGAGTTGTTTGAATCAATTAAAGTCACTCGTAACAAAAACAACGAACAAATAACTTCATTGCAAAGGAAATTGAGAATCGAAGAGTCGGGTAAAGGGAAAATGCCAATGATCAATGCGGAGAATGTTGTATCTAAGGTTCACTACGGTAATAAATCGCTTTATCGTGACATATGTCCCCTCACCTAAGGAACAACAAACTTGCCATTCAAACATATTTCTCATCCCATAAGGATTGCTTAGAATGCTGCGTGAGATTGTTGAAGAGGATAAGCTAGAGAAACCTCATGATAATGCAATTGGACATGCATGCTTATATGCCAAACGATCCCAAGAAATCTTAGAATGTTTGATCACTATATGCCCAAAGACATTAGGTGAGAGAGTTAACCCGCGATTCCATGCTCGATGCCTAAGGCCAAACATGACATGCACTCGATTCCCGATGGTTTGAATGTGAGGAGTAGTGTTCCGGTGAGTAGGTCGATTTAGATCATCAATGCTAGGAAAGTGAACTCAAATGTGCCTTCTAGGAGTACTAATGGCAGGTACCTCTAGTGTTAAGAAAGTGAACCTTAGTGCACTGCATGTAGTTCGGATCCCAAGCATCTAAAGGTGGTGCAAAGAGTAGTAAAACAAACTAATGTTCCCATTCCTCTACGGGAGTAATCGGTGACATTAAAGGGAGCGGGTCAAAGTCTCAAGACAATACAAGGAATGATAGGACCTCTCGAGCTAAGAATGTGCCTTTGGAAGAGAGTAGAAGAACAATCTAGGAACCTTAAGTTTGAATCGAATAAAAGCGAATCGTGTTGATTCTAGTATTAGCCATAGGCGTCTTGTAATTAATTGAATTCGATACTATTTGCAAACCTTGTCGATGATTGCTTGAATTACATTTCTAATCATGAATGTGATGTTAATGTTTTGTCTAATGATGTTAATTGTCCGATTAATGTTGTTAATGCTAAAATTCATGCTAAAAAGGCTAAAAGGCAGCGAAGAGAGTTAGAAAACAATGGAAACCCGGGAAGAACATTATGAGAATAGGCTTTTATTGGATACTGTTGGTCATAAGACTAATCGAGATAATGCCACTAGAAAATGGATGCCCTCTTGGTAGAACTATTCCCGCAGAAGTGGTCACACCGTAAATAGGGCTAATCTGAACACTAGTCTTGCATCTATTCACAATGATTCCACTACTTCCTTTATCGATATGAATGCTTCTATTTACGATGTGGGTGGTCAGCTATTGCTACTAACAAATGGAACCCATTCTTGCATGGGGATCCCAAATATCGATTATCCATTCTTGTGCGTGTTCAACTGCGGATCGTTCAAATGGATTACGTGGTACACGGACTCAATTTGTTCAAACGTATATTTGGAGACGGTCACGGCTCATGAACCGTGAGCAAATTCATCGGGCTGATTAGATTTGGTAATGATCATTTCGGTGCTATTATGGGTTATGGAATTATGTTGTTGGTGATAGTGTCATCTCAGTGTATTATGTGGAAGGTTTAGGTCATAATCATTCTCTGTTGGTCGATTCGTGATTACGATCTAGAGTAGCCTTGAAAACATACACCTTTGTTAGAGATCTTAATGGAAAGGCTGTTGAAAGGAACTCGTGGCTCGAACCTTTACACTATCTCTATCGATGACATGATGGGAGCTTCACCAATCGCTTGTTATCAAAGGCTTAAAAACAAAGTCATGGTTATGGCATCGTCGTCTCAATCACTTGAACTTGGCACCATCAGCGATCTTTCGAGAAAGGACTTAGTTGTGGGTCTACCTAGACTAAAGTATGAAAAGGATCATCTTTGTTCGACGTGTCAATTGGGAAAAAGCAAAGTATGCCCATAAACCCAAACCTACTAACTCATCACGAAGTTCTTCGTATGATTCATATGGATTTATGTGGACCAATGAGGTGCGAGAATATCTTTGGGAAGAAATATGTGTTAGTTGTGGTTGATGATTATTCTAGATTCACAGGTCAAGTTCTTGGGACAAAGGATGAAACTCACGATATCATCATCAAACTCATCAAGCATTGCGAGTTAGACTAAACAAAGCGTCGAATTATCGAGCAGACAATGGGCGGGTTTGTCAACAAACAACTTAGTGAATTCTATGAAAGCATTGGAATCGACCATCAAAGAAGTGTTCCACGAACCCCTCAGCGAGCGGTGTAGTTGAAAGGCGAAATCGTACTCTTGTTGAAATTGCTAGAACAATCTTGATTTACTCAAAGGTTCAATGTTTCTGCGGGTGAAGCAATTGCCTTGCATGTTACCACAAAATCGTTCCACGATTCACACCATTCATGGAAAAACTCCATATGAACTTGTCCGCAAGAAAACCTAATCTATCTTTCCTTCGTGTGTTTGGTGCCTTGTCTATCCAACTAATGAAGGTCAAGACTTGGGCAAACTTAGGGCTAAAGCGACATTGGAGTATTTGTAGGATATGCACCAAACAAAAGGGATACCGAATCTACAACAAAAGAACCCGAAATATCATGGAAACAATTCACGTTCGTTTGATGGTGACCGGTCAAATGGCTCTGGACACTCCACTCGGGACCCGCACTTCATACTTGATCCTATTGGTTCATCCCTTGTTCCAAACTCCTCTCAAGAAACACCATATGTACCTCCATGAAAGACGATGTAAAGAAATTGTTTGATCAATGTTTGATGAGCTGTATGAGTCTACTACTAATGAGGTCTTGATCCACTGTGAGAGGATGCTCAGTTCCGTGAATGAAGTCAATCCATCGGTTTCAATATCGTAAGTCAAGAAGCACTGCTGGCGATCCTTGATCTCATCAACAAATCATCATTCTTCAAATGTACATCATGGAAATGTTTCGGCATCGATGATGAAGTTAATCCCTGCGACTCTGAAGATGCTCCATTTGAAAACATATTTGCTACTCCGAATCATCAGTGAGAACCATCTTCTTGAGGAGACATCGACTCGACTACCTCGGTTCCTCAACAAATGCCACATGAACACCTCGGAAAATGGACTCACGATCATCCATTAGACAACATCATTGGAAATCCTCTCGTCGTCTGTATCAACCGGGAAGCAACTGCAACCGATGCCTTATGGTGCTTCTTGACTCCGTACTATCTAAGATCGAACCAAAAGATGTTAAAAGCGCTATGAATGAAGATAGGTTTGGTTCAATGCTATGCAAGATGAAATTCATGAGTTTGATCGACTTGATGTATGGGAGTTAGTACCGCTCAGGGCGTCGCTATGATTATAGCTCTAAAATGGATCTTCAAAGTAAAACTTGATGAGCATGGTGATGTGTTGAAGAACAAGGCTCGATTAGTTGCTAAAGGATATCGTCAAGAGGAGGTATAGACTTTGAAGAATCTTTTGCTCCGGTTGCTCGAATCGAGGCCATCGAGAATCTTTCAGCTAATCTTGCTAGCAAGAACATGGTGGTTTATCGGATGGATGTAAAGCGACATTTCTAAGCGGAGATCTTAAAGAAGTGGTCTCGTCGCCCAACACGAAGGATTTGTGAATCAAGAGCATCCTACTCACGTTTACCGTTTGAAGAAGGCTCTTTCGGTTTAAAGCAAGCTCGAGGGCATGGTATGATACCTTTGTCTAAGTTCCTTCTATCAACCGGATTCATCGAAGGAGATTGATCCTACATTGTTCACCGAAGTCGAGGCAAACATTTGATTCATGTTCAAATTTATGTTGATGATATTATCTTTGCCTCGTGACCCGATGGAATGTGATCGTTTTTCAAATGAAATGAGTTCAAAGTTTCAAATGTCAATGATGGGACAAATGTCATTTTCTTGGGATTACAAATTTCACAAAGTCCGGAGGCATTTTCATAAATCAATCTAAATATACAACGAGATTTTAAAGAAATTTGGATTTGATTCAAGTGACCCCGTTGACACCCCATGATTGACCGAACCAAACTAGATGAGGACCTCTCGGGGATCATGATTGACCAAGCGAAATATAGGAGTATGATTGGATCCACGATGTATCTCACCGCTAGTAGACCCGGACATCTTATTCTACGTGTGCATGTGTGCTAGATACCGTGCTAAGCCTACTAAAAGCACCTTGAAGCGATTAAGCGGGTCTTCGGTATCTCCAAGGAACCATCAATATGGGACTATGGTACCAAGGACACGGTATGTCACTAACGGCCTATGCGGATGCCGATCATGCAGTTGTCAAGATACTCGTCGAAGCACGTGCGGAGGTGCTCGGTTTTGGGTGATAAGCTTGTGAGTTGGTCTTCAAAAAGCAAATGAGTACTTCTATTTCCTACGGAGGTTGAATACATAGCCATGTCATCTTGTTGTGCTCAAATCTTATGGATGAGATCTCGATTATCGACTATGGCTTTGAATTCAACAAAATCCCTCTGTCTTGTGATAATAAAGTGCTATTGCTCTCTCATGCAACAACGTTCAACACTCAAGAGCAAAGCATATCGACATTCGACATCATTTCATCGTGAGCAGGTGGAAAAAGGTGTGGTGGAACTATATTTTGTGAGGTGCGAATATCGGTTAGCAGACATCTTCACCAAAGCTCTTCCAAGAAACGTTTGAGTTTATTCTTCCACGACTTGGTTTGAAAAGCCTTCAACGAAACTCTCAAAGCGTCTTGAGGAGGAAGGCGAGGAGTAAAGGTCTATCTTCATCTATCTCTTGTAAATATTTATTCGAAAATCAAAATAGAAAATTATAAAACTTTCAAAATCCATAAAAATCTGAAAAATTCGAAAAATCTTCAAAAAATATTGTCATTTTGTCATGTTTTTCTCGGTTCGATAATATCTACGGTCTTTGTGCTGTCATTCAAAGAATGACACGGGACTTTAGATGTTTGTTCGAATTTTATTCAAAAAAAAAAAAAAAAAAAAAAAAAAAATCAAAAATATTTTGGGAGAAAGAGAAATGGTTTATTGTCATCTTGAGGCAATAACCGGTTTTAAAGAAAGAACGAGCCATATCTTACCAAGTTTTCAAATCTTATGCTCGATTCTATAAACTCCTATCTGTTTGAAAACTAAATGCTTTGAAAATAACTCGATCTCTATTTTGATAATCATCGGGACTTATTTGTCAAAATCTCTATCTCTCGATCAACAACCTCGTCATTGATTGAGGGGAGAATGATTTCAATTAAATTAAAAGTTATTTGGCATTAAAATTGTTTTCAAAGATATACATGCATGTTTTATAAATGGGTGTAAAGTCTTAAAATCCAATCCACATCGCTTAAAACACTTTCACAATCAAGTCACAATTCTCCTCAAAAGCTTTCAAAATCAATTTAAATCTATACGAGATCACAAATCTCAAATGATTTGATAATTGTGATCGGGGAGAATGTGTGATTTAAATTGGTTAAAGCGATAATCGGGTAAATGGTTATAAAAGAATGTACATCTTGCCCTTACTCGCATGTGACAAAGCGATTTCAATTTTCAATGCACATGTTGAGGGGAGCATCTATCTTAAACCTTTGATTTAAAAGCGTGATCATTCATCCTAATGTGCGGGTTCCCTCTAGTATGTGCAAAACTCTTTTCAACCTCGAGGCACATATTGAGGGAGCAAAATTCATGGAAACCTCATCCTTCCGGAAATGCTTTTCCAACTTGATCTTTTGAGGAAGTGATGTTGATATCTTTAGAAAATGGTAATCAAAAGTAAATTCTTTCTCTTGCCTCCGTGCAAAACATTTTCAATACTTGATGCGCATGTTGAGGGAGTTCTAGTTCTAAAATATCAAAAACAATTCGGTACAAAAGCTTTGATAATATATCACAAGTATCTCGAATTGATTTTCAAATGGTTTTCAATTGGATCCAATGGCGGATGAACAATACCAAATTGACCTACCAACTTTACTTTATGTGCGGTGATATAAGGATGATAAGGTTAGGTATTGGTTCCCATGATCCGCCTTGAGCAGGAGGGATCTACCGAGACAATCCACTAGTTAGTGTAGAAGTCCTTAGGTATGATGATAAAAGGAGAAAATGAGATAAGGGAAGAGTGCGGACTAAGGCGAGCTAGTCTTGGAATAAACCCAACAAGGTTCTAGCTATGAAGTCTCGGTAAGCTTGAAGGGGTTGAAGAATTAAAAAGAATTGAATGAGAATAGGGTGAAAACAAATAGCCTCCATTAATTCAACCTTAGGGCGTAAACCGGGTTCACTTCATATACTCGATGGTAACATCGGTATTGAAGACAAGGCGTCATGGACCCGGTGGCGACTGCACTTCAACTTTCCAAACCACTCAAGTTCCTCTTAAAGGACTTGTTTCATTCTCGGGGAGCCGACATTATCTATCGACTTTCTCTTGAGATGGTTGATATTGAAGAAGGAGACCCTCTCCTGAGTCTCAGTTATAGGATTCAAATATGCACAAATTGAGTCTAGAGCCACGAGATCATCAATAAATCTCTTTAGGACACTTTCAATAGAGACTCTTTGTTTCACACAATGTGGAAAGAGATTATATCTTGAGTCCCACGCATTATCCTTGTGGTATTGCGGAACATACGAGTGATGTGTTTACATATTCACAATGAAGATGGAAAGCCTATGCAGAGTCAACATCAAACAAGCTCTCGGTAGGTGGCATGTGAGATCTATTATATAGATCAACCATGTGACAACCGAGCAGAAACAATGGGCGATTCAATTTCTTGAATCAATCACAGTTCGAGTTATGGATTGTGGATACCTTTGAAAAACCGGTCATTGTGCTTAAAAACACTTTTCTTTAGCACATCGACCGTGTACCAATTCTTGAACCAAAGGTGTTTTTATGATTGATAATTGATTTTCAATAAAACCTTCGTTGTATTGCAAAAACAATTTCTATTGAAGCAATACGATTGTTTTTCAAAACTCTTTTCATCAATCGTTGGACTTAAAAATTGGTTCACTCACTCCGTGTTGTCTTCTTTGAGATGTTGGGTTTGAGAGCGGCTAGAAAATTGCGAAACCACATCGAGGAGATTCTTAGGAATCCTACCGATCCTGAGGCGTTACTTGTCTTGATCAGCGAGGAACCGTGGGCGTGTACCTCAATTCATCGAAAGTGATCAAAGGCACTTTAGTGCGATTTGTTGCTAGCTGTTGTATGCGTGTGCGCTTGACGTTCTGTTGATCGTAATGAAGCGGTCAATCCATGGCCGCATGCTCACCTAACACATTCATCTCAAAAGAAATCATGATTAGTGCATCAATGACTACGATATTTTCACTCCATGCTTACGCTGCACGCTGCCAATATCATGAATCAACTAAAGCTTCCGCTACTCGATGAGAAGATATCATGATCCAAAATGTGAGCATGTCGGTCCCAAAGTCACAACATCACAAAATACCATCACCACAAAGGATGTATCGGAGATTGTTGATAGTGATGATCTCCAAAGATGGCTCAAACTTATCATCACGTGGATCGGTAAAGACCTCCACTTGGAATAACCAAACATGCATTGTGAAGAATCAATGACTACGAGTTTAAGTGCAAAGAACTACATCAAGAATGCAAGATCAAGTGTTAATGCAATATCTATTTGTATTCTATGTAATTTTAGTGCGTGATTGAGGTGACCTCCCTTAGGGAGATTGTTAGAATTAGAAATTCCGGTATTAAAGAGTCGGTCACCTCGCGTATATGTAATCGTTAGAAAGCTCGTAGTCGTAGTTCTTTTAAGTTAAGTAGTAATTTAGTTAAGTAACACCGTGGAGGACTGGACGGGTCTTTACCAGTATGCACGATCCATGACCCAAGTGTGGCGTTTATGTAAGACTATAAATACTCTACCTTCCAGGTAGAGAGTTGGAGCTATAATAATATCTTTCACTTTCTCTCACTAAGTTCCTAAACCTCTAACTTTCTCTCTCTAGAATTCCATCTTATACGCCACCTTGTGTTATGGTTTGATGTGTATGTGAAAAGTTATATCTTACAATGGGATCGTCTAACTTCTTAGGTAAATTATTTCGCACAAAAGCGGACCCATGTTTTCCAAGCTTAAGTTCTAACTCATATTTTTCTTTTAAAGCATTATAATAAGGTGCATGAGCTAAGACCTCAAGAATCGATTTTTCTTGATGGAGTTCCTTATACTCCTCCTCTAAACTAGGTTTGGATTCTTGGCTGACGGGTTTCTCAAGAGTAGGTTCTACCAATGGTGCCTGGCCTTGGTATCTCATCTTGGATGGCTTGGAACCCTTTTTGATAGCATTTACCGAGTGAACCGTTGGGTGTGAGGGGCATGGATGTGCATTCTCCCATGATGAATTAGAACATGAAGTTGACGCAATCGAATTCACTTTTGGGTTCTTTATGGTATCACTTGGGAGTGCTCCAACTTCCCGTTCATTGAAGGCTTTTAAGAGAGCATCAAGCTTGTTTGTCATCTCGCTCTGTTTTTGCTTAAAATCGGCTTCAAGCTTATTCAATCGAGTCTCTTGGGATGACAAGAATCTAGATGCAATTGCCTCAAGATTAGTGGGGTTCCCGGTATTAAGAGAATTGAACCTAGTGGGTGAACTAGATGAGCTTTGGGGTGTGCTTGAGTTTTGGTTCCACTTAAGGTTAGGGTGATTTCTCCATGAGGGGTTGTAAGAGTTTCCTAAGTTGTTTTGTTCGGGCTTGAAAGTGTACCACTTCTCTCGCTCTCCGTTGGTACGCATGGAGGCGTAGTCCGCAAAAGCTTGTTCGGGGAGTCTTGTGCAATCACGAGTGTCATGGGGACCACTGCATAACTCACAAGGTAGAGTGATTTTATTCACTTGACGTGAGGACTTAGGATTCTTGTAGGAACTCATGAGGAATTTAACTTGATCTTCAAGTTCGATCATCCTACGGTCGGAAGGTTGTGAGTCGATGGAAGGCAAGGAGATTGCCTTGACGGTTTTGGGTAGCTCACGGGGGTCATCCTAACTTTCGTTGTCGTGAGGCAAGGTCCTCTATTATACCCCATGATTCTTCCGCGGTGAGATCACTAAGTTTTCCACCGGCCGCTTGGTCAATAGATCGCTTAGTGGGGAAGTTGACATGATCATAAAAGATTTGGACTTGAGCCAAAGATCAATGCCGTGATGAGGACTTTATGAAGTAAGTCCTGAATCGGGTCCATGCTTCAGAGAGATTCACCTTGACGTTGTTGGAACATCAAGATGTCATTCCTAAGCTTAGTGGTTCTCCCGTGGGAAAAATTGAGCAAGGAAGCGAAGTGAGATCATCCCAACTTGAGATGGAGCCGTGGGAAGTCGCTCAAGCCAATTACTAGCTTGGTCCCGTAGAGAATTGGAAGAGACGCAGCGCGTGGTCTCCCGAGTAGTAGCATCAAGGTCGATGGAATCGACAATTTTGAGAAAATCCTCGGATGTCGATTTGGATCTTTGAACGAAGTCCATGGAATGCACATCCGCTTTGCACCAACCGGATGGTGTCGGATCGCAGGCCGTAGTTTGGGCTTGGTCGGAAGCTCAATGGTGTTCCTATAGCCTAGGTGGCTTGGTCTTGAGTATTCACCAAGAGTACGGGCTCTTGGCGGGTCATTTGGTGGTGGGTTGATGGTGGTGGTTGGTTATCACCTTCCATGATGAAAAGTGATGGGGTTACGAACAAAGGTCACGAAGAAGGGGATAGACTATGAGGAAGCTAAAAATGAGAAAAAAATTTTACTTGGTAGGAATCAAACAAAGAAACCTAAACGAGGTGGACTACTAACTAGCTATTCTATTCCCACAGGCGCGCCTAAAAAACTTGATAACGCTACACGCGTCGTTCGGGTCAAGGAAACTTCCTTTTCTACGAGCAAGTTTTATAACACCTAGGCAATGAACCTAATCGTTGTAGTGTAGTAATTAGGGTAAGCCACGGGTATTGATATCGTTCTCTAGGGAAATAGGAATGCTAGTGAGGAGTTACTACGCTAAGGTTGGGGTTGAGGAAGATTATTTTTTATCTTTTTATGTTTTATGGAAATTGAAAGGTACGAATCTCGGGTATTGGATTTGGGGGGGTTGGTATTTCTACCGATTACTCTACTATTATCTAATTATCTAAACTAAGGTGGTGGTAGTCTATGTCTAATTAATGTGTGCTCGTATGATAGTTTAAAAATGTGTTTACTTAGGTTTTACTACTCCTTAATTATCTCCTATTGATGGTTGAATTGTCACGTCCTTATTCTTAGTTGCGTTGTGTGTCTAAAGTTGTAGGGTATGCGTTTCTCCCTAACTCTTTGAAATTACCAAAGGGTCTCGTCTACAAAACCCACTAGGGAATATAAACTCTTACTCTAAGGCACTCTTTGGATGGTTTAGACTACAACTACTCAGGTAATTATATTCTAAGGTTCACAAAGATGAATCAAGCATTAAGTGCACAACGAATGACCTATCGCATTACTAGATCATTAATCAACTAAGATAAGAAACAACCAATCAATATTCAATAACTAAGTTTCATATTCCTAAGCAAACACACAAATAAATTAATGGGACATGGAGAACATGCAAGCATACACACAAATAATCAAAGACATAATTAAATTGATGAAGTAAACACTTATCTTGATGTAAGATAGGGTATGGAACCTAAAATCTTGTACAAGACAGCCTTGGTTCGGTTTTAGGTTTTACTCCAAAAGACTACACACTAATCTTGAAAAATTCGGATTCTATATATAAGATTACACTTGCGACGCGCCACCTTATGTTTTGTGGCCCGTCGTGTCGCCATCATTAGGGTTTCGTCTTGGCCGCGTTAACCTTGCGGCATCACCTTATGTCCGTGGACGCGTCCTCTTGATACCGACATCGTCGGATCACATCTAGGCCGCCCGAGTAGCGACGGCCTACTCTTTAATAACCCGACCGTCCTTTGAAAACTAGCAATTTCTCTTCCGACCGTCACAAAGTCCTCCGACGCGCCGCAAGTAACACCGACGCCGCGTCTTCGCTTTTCAATGACTTTGAGTGCTCGATTCGACTTTGGCCTTTTCTTTGTATAATCGCGCCTTTTCGTCCAAATAAGTGCCATTCCAAGATTTTGCCTTCAAGAGACCTAAAAGTGAAAAGGAACGATATTAAGCAATAACGGATACAAAAGTGATCAAATAAGGGCTAAAACGACCCTCAAAATGGTATATTTTAAAACCTTATCACATACCTACCGAACATGCTCTCACTGCTCATTGTTCGAAGTCTACATTCAACAATTCGAACTCTATGCGAGAGGATCACGGGTCAAAGTGCGATGGCGGTGACACTTAATCACAAACAAGTTACCATCACTCTTGCGACTTACGGCGGTTCTTATCATTCCCGACATCGTTCCAACCTACTTCTTTGCTACCCCTCTGAAGAAAGCAGGTCCGCAATTTCTCATTGACATTGGTTATGATGAAGCTTCGAGAATTATTACTAAGCATTCTCATGTGGAGTGAAGAATATTCCTCAACCGTGGAGAACTCTCTACATAATCATCACGAAGTCTGCTCTCAGTCGTGGCGGTGGCTATGAGCATCCCAAGCTCATGGAACTACAAATTTTCTGGTCGTTGATCAATAAGAAGGATATTGAAATCGAAGCACTGATATGGGATGACATGATGGCATTTCACAAGAAGCTTGGCTCCAAGATTCCCGATGTCAGATACACCAAGCTTTTGATCCAGAGAGCACTTGGGCTTAATCCTGATATTCCCAAGAGGCTCAATGACCCAGATAATCACGACTTGTTGTCCGAACCTATCCTTTCTATCAGAATCAAGGAATCGACAACGAAGAAACAAGGTGCTTGTGCTGCCTGATCACCTTCTTACAAATGAAATCAAAAAGTCGAAACGCATAAAAGGTATCGGGTAGCCGTAAAGAAGGAAAAGTTGGCCATCTTGATGAAAAGGCTTCGGAACACCTACTCGGAGGACCGTAAGAGAAGTCCGGAAGTGCAGAAGTGCGAGAGTCAAAAGAAGTTCCCCAAGAGGAACCCTTCAAGAAAGAGGAATGTTCCCTCTAAGGAAGCTACTCCCATCCCGATCCCTAAGTCTGAACCGCAAAGAAAGCTTGTGGACGAAAGCTTTGAAGGCACTGAATCAGATGAGGAGGTCCACTACTCTGAATCTGCAAACGAACCACCTCCATCAGTAGCAAAATCTCCAAGTCCTCCAGCTGACAAAAAAGGGAAGACTCCTGCACTTGTGCCATACGATGAAAGCTCAGAAAGTGATGAAGAGCCACTGGATACAACTTTCAGGAAGAAGATGAAACAACTTAGACATCAACATAAGGCTAAAGAATTTGCTAAAGACCAAATGGGTGGCCCCGGTGGGTCAAGTGGTGCAGCTCAATTCTCACCAACTCCTGATGCGGTTAATCGACCCGATAAGGGAGCTGGTGCCACCACTCTTGAACAAGAGCAAAAGCTTACGGAGGATACTATTGTATATGATTTTGAGGAACCGGAAACTGATAAGTCCGAGAAAGATAAAGATGCTGATTATGATAAGTTGCTTCTGGATAGCCCTACACATTCACAGAAGGAAACTTCTGAACCATCAAAGGACCCGGAGTCTCCTCACATTTCATCATCATCGGATTCATCTTCTCACTCATCACCACCCCCATCAAAGAATTCAACCAAATCATCATCCAAATCCGTGAAGAAACCACCTCGATCTTGGGTTTCTCAGGCTCATGAAAGAATTGTTAAAGTTGTCAAACAAGTTAGAAAGAAAGATATGCTCTACAGGAAGCTAAACTTTCTCAATGAACAAGTACAGTATCTCCATGACGAGAATGACAAGATGCAAGAGGAAAGGAAGTTTATCCAGGAATTCATGAAAAATCATCGTCAAGAGGAACTGAACGAAATGATCGAAGGCTACACTAAAAAGTACCTTCTGGATTTCATTCCTAAAGTCACAAAGGAGATGTTCACCAGAAAACTTTATCCGAATCTTATGCAGATCGCCAAGCAAACTATATGATCAACACCCTTAACCGTCACAATCAATCCAACCGATCCTGTAGTTTTCTCGAGTAGTGAATTGGTGGCCAAGCTTGTAACACAAATGTCGTTACGATCTGCAATGTTTACTTCTGAAGAAGCAAAATTGTTTCAAGCATTGCTAGATTACCAACTCCAAGAAGCTTGTCGATTCGAAGCAGAAAGGTCTAAACGTCCTAGAGACAATGAAGATAAGGATCAGGATAAAGACTCTGCACCTAAACGTCAAAAGCAGTCTGGTGAATCTTCATCTATGCAACCTCCTTCTCAAAGGACTCCTACTCAACAGAGGCCGCCTCCTCGTTCTTCTACTGAAAAACCTAAGGATTCTGAATTACCGCCCGAGACTCAGAAAACCGGTGACCACTTTGAGTATACGGGTGGTGACGATGAGGAAGTCCTTGAGCCCCTACAACAACCCACCTCTCCCAAACAAGTACAGAAACCAGAATCATCATCGAGGCCTTTGAAAAAGAAGAAGAAGACGACTCCGACTGAAGTCGTATCATGGCTAGATGACGATGACACAGAAGGATTTGAATGGTTCTCTACACTTGTCAACTCTACTCCCTACCCTGAAGAAGGTCAAGAATTGGTGAGCGGTAACACATTGGAGCACGCAAAATCTTGCAAGAAAAGTTCCAGGTGAAGAAGATGACGAAATCCGAGTTGAAGCGAATCAAGAATGAAGCATTTCAAATGTTAAAAGACAGCTCCGAAAGTGCCCTCGAGGTCGAATACCACCTTGACAACATTGGTCGAGCTATGTCTAACAACATGGATTGGCTCAACCCAGAAGCAAACATCGACTTCACCAAACGGGATAATCCTCCATACTACACCGACTGGACTAAACCTCTACCGAAAATTGGCCAACCAGATGAACCAAGGATTCCATTCCGATATTTCTTCAACAAAGACCTGAAATTTCTTCTACACGGTGGCGATGGGTCAAGGAAATACGCTACATCTTTGACACTTCCATTCCCAGCAGCTATATACTCGAACTGCATAGCTATCGAGGAACGCGCCAATCACTTGTTCTCCAACAACGTGGAAGCATACGACCGAGATGCATTGTACGGGATTCATCATTGGTCAAACGTCAAGAATCTACTACCAAGTCGCCAGTTCGAAGTCTCAACATGCAGTGTTTAGTACTAAAGATATCGTTGCCATCAAACACGTTGATCTTTCATCTAAGTGGGACTACACATTCTTAAAGAAGATCGTGGTCAAACGACAAGATGAAAGGGATTATGCTTTCTCTGAAGCTGACTTTGAGAATTTGTCTATCAATGACATCGAAGACATGTACCTTGCCAAAGTACAGGGTCGCATGAGACAATTCTCAACCGAAGTACAACGCGAATTTATAAAGTCACTGCTCATCTTCATCAGACACATAGTCATCAAGGAACGTGTAGAAGATCTTCAGCTCTATTCAAAGTCCCGGCCGAAGCCGATACTATTGAACGGAAAAAGGTAATACCACTAACCAAGTGTGTGGACGAAATCTGTCCTTTTACACAAAAAGGATTTTTGAAAACATATCCCCGGATAAACGTTAGTAACATGATCGGATATTGGGCGACTAGATTGAAAACATGCGCATCAATCATCACGATCAAAGGGATACCTGAAAACATGAGCAAACACACAAGAAGCAAACACTGTGGAGGTTTTCCCCCACACTTAGTCGTTAGAAAAGAGAAAGAAGTCAGAATCATGGGTGAAAACCCATGGAATGCTACTGTTTTTGTTAACCGAGTCGCTAGCTTGACTCGACCCCGAATTCATTGGTCCATGGGGAAGAAAGTGGAAAATATAATATCCATCGGACTTTCATTCAAGAGGTTTGGAAAAACATAGAAACATGAGAAAGTTCCACTCCGATGAGATACAACCGGCTCAAGAGCATGAGAAATGCCGGGGTCAAAGATGGTATCTTCACTCTCGAAGGAGTTAAGACAGGGAGAAGAAATGGGAGAAGAAGGTAAAGTGTCAATGACATGACAACGGGTGGGATGGGTTGGCATAAGATTAGATTGAGGAACATTGACGGAATGTTCAGAAATCTTATCCACCACTAGAGAAGTTACAACATACGTGTTGGACTTAAGAAATATCCGAGAGTGAACTCCCTTGAAAGGTAAGATACCGGGTTTGAAAACTTTGTCCTCGGAGAGGAATGAAACGCAAGTATCAACCACGGTAAAATCCTCAAGGGTAGATGAGTTACTCATGGATGAAAGGGGGTTCGGAGCATTTTGCTCAAAAAGCTCATCCTCAATTCCCAGCGAAGAGGATCGATGTGAGCGAGTTCACCGGCGAACTCCTCATGGAAAAACCTACTCCTATCGGAAGGAGGAAGCAATTCAAATGTGGACGATTCATACTCAGGTAGAGAAAGATGAAAAGTGGGAATGCCACTACTCTCCTCTTCAGTATGATCGTCATCAAAGCGAATACTTCAAATTCCGGAAAAGAATCATTGGAAAAAGCCTCAAGTTCAGGAAATGGTTCGGGTTTTTCCAAGTCATTATCCACAACGGGGATAGGAGATGAAGCTGGCTTAGCACAGAATGATTCGATCTTAGAAACAAGGAGATTTATATTGAACAATTTTTCACGAAGTATCTTGTCCTCAATTTCCAGATCATCATAATCTCTCACTTCCTCTAAGCTAACTAGCTCAGAAGGTAACTCCTCGACATAATCGATGTCTCTATAAGATAAAGAATCATCAAACGAAGTACAATCGTTATCAGAATCGGAGAACATCTCGACATGATCGTTTGGAATGTCACGAGGAGGAGAAGAATCATCATCAAGAGGCTTGTCACCCATATTACCGGAGATAACCTTGGACTCACTTGGGGTTGGGACGAGGTTCTCAACACAAGACGATTCCGTTTCCGGAATAGTGTCAAGCTGCTCGTCCCCCATTAAAAGGTTATCCGAAGGTTCTATGGTAGGTAGGGAATATGAGGATGGAGAGTGGACATGTGCGGTACTTTGTGGGCTTGAGATATGCACCTTGTCCTTTGTCATCTCCCAATCTTCCTCATCCTCGTCATCGAGACGGCAAGCTTCGTTAAATAGGAGACGCTGTTGAGCAGCTTCATTAAATAGGAGAAGCTTTTGAGCTGCTCGTTCATCGGCTAGATATCTTTCGTTGCGAGCTGCTTGTTCCTCGAAAAGTTCTTCAAGGATTATACGAGGAAATTGATCAATGACGGGAAGTTGTGGGGGTTGGATGTGGTCAAATCCGGAAGTGTTATAGCAAGGATCAGGTCCATAGTAATAATGATTCCATGATTGACATTGAAAATCATCATGAGGACCCCCACACTTAGCACAATGAGGGTATTGAGGAGAGAAATTATGAAACGATGAATCACTGAAATGATGATAGTACGGTTGTGGTTCAAATGAATTTTGTGGGGGGTGGTTGAAATCGTTTTGAGGATACTTGAAAGAGTTCGGGTTAGAATCATAAGTGAATGAATTCTCGGCGCAAATCAAACAACATCCATTGACAAGATAGTTTCCACACCACTCGCACATACATTTGAAACAACGAAAACCTTTCGGTAACACGTCTCCACAACCGTAGCAGTACTCTTGATCGAACGAATGTATCTCGGGTACGGGAGTAGGAAACGAGGGCTCAACAACATCACAAATGGTAGGTGAAATGGTATTTCCCGAAGTTGATATTTGACGAAGTTCATTTAAGCAATTTTGAATCATGTTCATGATTTCGTCTGAAAAAGGTTTTGAAGATTCCGTGAGGAGGGACAAGTGGTGTGCTCTCAGAGCTAGCAATTTCCACCACTTCCGTTTTGGTCTCCGGTTCTTGCTCTTTTCGTTTAACCTTAACCGTAAATCGCGAAAGATTTTGATCAATTCTGGACGGTTTGGGCTCAGAGACAATAGAAGAAACATCGGGTTGTGGCGGATGGTCGGAAAAACTTGGAGAATCATCGAGAGAGTTTTTATCGGATAATTCGCACCAATAGCAATATTTGCTTGCACCCATCCTTCCACATCGCTTGCATAAACAATCATGATTCTGACAATAAAGCTTATCCTCTTCCATACGGCTTTTGCAGTGGAAACAACGACGATAATTGAACGTCGCCATGAGAATTAAACATGTAGAGGGTTAAAGAGATAGAATCAATTGGCCAAGAGGAATGAGAAGAATATTTTTGGATTTTTCGAAGACGAGTGCACATGCACTTTCAAAAACAACACTTTCAATTAAAATAAGACCGAGGCAAAACACGTTGAACTTAAACCAATAATCACAAGCGTATTCACGCAAGTGACACAAAGGCAAGTTTGAATCTTTGGTTGGGAACTTATTATGATAACACTCAAGTTGAGAAGTGTTATACTGATTGTGTGTTCTTTTTTATTTAAAACAACAAGCAAAAATCTTTTTGTATTTTTATCTTTTACATATATACAAAGAAAAGAAAAATATTTTTGTACTTTTGTATTTTTATGAAAAACAATAACTTCACGAGGAAGGTTCTTCAAGTCACTAATCGCAAAAACTTCACGATATTGTCGCAACACACCTCCCCGGCAGCGGGGCCAAAATTTGATCTCGATCGTTGTGTGTGTGTGAAAATAAACACAATATCAAAATATCAAATTAACCGTGAAACCCGACAAATTAACCTTTTAGGAAAAGGGTTAACGTGCTAAATCTCACGGGTGTGATAAAAGTGATACCGGAAAAGTGATTTCCCGGGTCGTGTCCCAACGAGGTGTGAAATTGACGGTGTCGTTGATTTTCGTGATTAGGACTTGAATTAGTTAAACGAATTTGGGATTTTGGATTACGTTAATCTAGAAACTAAAGAACGGGAATGAAAATAAAGCAAGTAAAACAATGTAAACGCTAAATAAACTACTACTAAACCTAAGAAACAATAAAACGACACTAAATTACATCCTAGGGTGCTAAAATGCAAAAACGTTAAAAACAGAGAACACACCGAGCCCCCGAAAGTGAAAATTATGCAATTTAAGTCCTACGTGTGCAAAACTAATTTTCCTACATTCTAAATGACTAAAAATAATTTTAGAAAAAAGCCGGGTATTTTTTTGACTTTCAAATTATTTATTACGAATTAAAAACTATTTTAATCTAATTAAATGATAAAAAATTCTAAACTATCATAAAAAAAAATCTGAAAAAAAATCACAAAAGTTACTTTGCATTATACTAAACTTAAGAAAAATAAAAACTCTTGTGGTTGCTTTAGAAATAAGCCACGAAATAAGCTAAAATGGCTTAAAATCAAAACTGCCTGAACTACTTCAAATATTTAAAATGCAAAACAATAACAACAAACACCTAGTAGCAGAGATGGTAAAGGAGTGCTTGTGTTGTGCGTGTCCAGCAGACCTGCAGGTCCAGGGTTCGAATCCCTGTACTAGCTTTTTTTTTTTTTTTTCTTTTTCAACCCATTTTTTGTTTGTTTCTTTCTTTTGCAACTGAACCGGAGACCAGAGTTAAACTTTTTTGTTTCTTTCTTTTGCAACGACACCGTCAATTTCACACCTCGTTGGGACACGACCCGGGAAATCACTTTTCCGATATCACTTTTATCACACCCGTAAGATTTAGCACGTTAACCCTTTTCCTAAAAGGTTAATTTGTCGGGTTTCACGGTTAATTTGATATTTTGATATTGTGTTTATTTTCACACACACACAACGATCGAGATCAAATTTTGGCGCCGCTGCCGGGTCGATGAGATGATCATCAATTATGTCCGGGTACTATTCTATTTTGGTCCATTTGGATTCGATTACCCGGCCGTTCTTGCAACATGCACGTACTTCTAATTAACAGGTCGGTCAAAGATGCATGAATGTGACCAACAGACGTGAACCACCAGACATTCATTCACAACTCACAACATTTAAAGCTTTTTACAAAACTTTTTTTTGTATATGTCATGTCGTCTATGGTATCTAGTACTTACTATATACATGTATCTAAACTTAAGAATTTATTTGAAGGCAGGAGATTATATCGCTTAATTTGGGAGGTAAAATTATATTTTCTTTAAACAAATATAAGTAAAACCTCATACAGTCTCCACTAAAGTCCGTCCATTACTTTTTTATATGTGATCAATATATGGTTACAAAAATAAATTTATAACCAAGAAAAATATATAATATATGCGTGTTTTTGAGAAACCTTGTAAACCAATGTGTAGTCAATTCGTTGTACTAGTCAGGGCCGGATTTAAGCATGTGCAGGGTGTGCAACCTTGATTCTGACAAAAGATACGTTTATGTAGGTCAGTTTTAAGTGGTTCAAAAGTTCTTTTTAAAGAGGGTAAAGTTCTGGTGAGAGGATGTGAAACGGGGGTTGAAGATGACCACTTTTAAGTCATATACAGTTAACACCCTTAAGTTTTTTAACATTTACATTTTTGTCTTAGTCTTATAGGTTCCTTTGTTTTTAACAAATGAAAATAGTTCATAAAACTGATTGGCCAACCCATTTTTATCATTGTCCATTACAAATCTAAAATCTCACATATGTTTGTATAGAAACCTGTTAAATAGTGGTGTGGTAACATTTTTTTCGTCTCCAACGTTATACACGTAGTTTTTACTATCTTTGAGTATTTAAAATTCATTTTATGCCAATGTAAATAAGGTTTTTCATTACACACGGTTAAATCTTTGGTCTTTATCAAGTTTACTATTTTAGTTATTGCACAGGGCCTCCGAAATCCATGGGACTACCAGTAGAGTACTAATTATAATAATAATGTGCTTCTAAATACAAGTGGTGTGCATACATTTACGGGCCTGAGTTAAGATTCACATGTGATGGAGATATGCAAGTGGTGCTTCCAATTGATTTTCACAGCTAGCTTGACGTCATTATTTGTCGACTAATCCATGGAGTTTGAACCCAGAGACTCAAACCGGGAGAAAACCTTCCTTTCTCAGGAGGTTGGTGTCATTATTTGTTTCTAACCAATAGATCCATAAAGAGGAAGCACCATATAGAAATAACGAGTGTGGAAGCCCGTAGCGATCTGACGGGATTGAACTCAAAAGACTTTGTAGCGACAACTTAAACCTTAGGGATTAATTTTTGCCAGTTCTTATAGTTAGCAATTAATTCTACAGAACTTACCTTGCAACGTCGGCTTAAGCGCTCGGGGACTATTTTTGCCAAGTTGTGAAACTTTGCATTTAATGTTCGAGAACTTATTTTGCGGTAGCCAAGCAGGCCTCGCGACTATTTTTCTTAAGATGGAAAAGTTTGCAATTAATGCAAACACTTTGGGACAAATTGTACGCCTTTTAGAGATTTATAATCGTCGTCTTAAAGACTGACGATTTAATAATCTAATTTAATGACCAAGACTTATATGAAGGCTTGGTGTTTATCAACTTTCTAAAAGCTTTTCAAAAATCTAGTCATGCAATCAAAACTATATCAAAACTTTGTAATAGTAAAAAGTTTTTATTTTTTTAATTGTGGATCTCTTAGTATATAAAGAGAATAAATCAGATTATTACTAATTACGTACATATCGAAATACAAGTTAATTTGTAGCTGCTGGGAGCCCATAGCACCCCTTCATTTGACTTAACTTATGGTATATATATAGTATGTGAATACATTATAAGAAGAAGCTAGCTAGCTAGATCATTTAATCAGCAAGCATACAAGTCGACAAGATCGCCTAAAGAGTCCGGTTGAGGGTCGGCATTATCAAGCATCCATAGCAAGTGTTCAAAGAGAACCACCTCGCAGTCGACCACCACCTCATCTCCTGATGATCCAGAACAACGTTCAACCAGTTCTTGGAACACTCGATGTTCCGCCACCTTTGAGCTTATATAGTAACGACGTCGAGACTTGCCCACATACACAGCCAGCTGGCAACTGTGTCCAGAAGTAGTATATTCTTCTTCTTCTTCTTGATCAGCCGCTATAGCGCTGCGGCTGTTACTAGATGACTTGCCCACGGAGTGCCATTTCTTTAGAACTGATTTGAGTTTAGTTAGCTTATTATTTCCAGATTTGGCCATATCTTGAATGTGGAAGCTAGATGAAAGTGTGAGAATTTTGGTTGGCATGTCTCTTAGTATATATAGATATAAAAGCATGTGGGTTACTTAGCAATTTGCATGGGTCCACAGTCGTTGTTGATGGCTGGCAATGTTAGTGAAACTCAATATATATAATTATATATGTTGCTAAATAAATATATATGCTATGTATACCGGTCATCGTCGTTGGGTAATTGATGATAGTGACTATTCGCCTCTCCCTATGCCACAACAATTCATTCTATTATCTCTTATCTCGTTCGTTCTATAATAAATTTTCATTTTGATAATAACATACACTTTAAGAAAAATACAAATTATTATTTGTGACATCGCTTTTAGAGTTAATTGCATTTTTGGTCTATGTGGTATGATTAAATTACAGGTTTGGTTTTTAAAATTTTGAAAGTGCAATGATAGTCTTTATTTTGAAGCTTGGATTGCATTTTTTGTCCCTGATCAGTGTGAAATGATCAAATTACCCTTGTTTTCTCTGAATAAGAAAATATGTATTTTAGTCATTTCATTTTATCTAAGGACCAAAAATGCAATCTAAACTTGCTTTCATGTTGTGGCTAGCTGTACAAGATAAACTCAATACTCAAGACAAGCTTAACAAGTGGGGCCTCTGCATTGTCAACAGATGCTATCTATGTTTGAAAGATTATGAGAATTTGGAACACCTGTTCTTTCGGTGTACTTACTCAAAGGAGGTTTGGGATAAAGTAAAGGTGAAAGCTGAAATCAAAATAAATCACAATAAGTGGCCAGACATTGTGCAATCATTATCAAAGGTTGCTAATAATAACAGTATCCTAAATGTAGTGGATAAAATGGTTTTTGCTGCTTGTGTCTATGGGTTATGGCAAGAGAGAAATGGCAGGATATTCAAAGAGGAGAGCAGAAGATGTGATGACATTGTTAAGACCATTCTGGAAACTGTGAAGTATAAACTTATGAGCATTAATGTCAAAGACAGTATTAATGTTAGGAAAGTTGAAAGAACATGGAATGTACAATTGAAGGAGATTTTTGGTTAAAATGTGAAGGTATTGGTTGTGTATAAGTGTTTTCAGATGTATTGCAAAGTGAAGATACCCTTTCTACACATTTCTTCTAGGCTATTGTGTGAATCTTGGCTTCTTAGTCTTTTGTATTTAGGTAAGATAGGTTGTATTGTTTGTTTTAGCTTCATGTGACATAGTCTTGTCATATGTTGTACTTTGTGAAAGAGAATTGGCATGTCTATTTCTCTGTTTCAGTATGTATATTTTCATGATGTTTTAATAATATATTTTCACCTTTGGCACAAAAAAAATACAATCTATGGGACTATCATTGCATTTTTAAAGTTTTAGAGCAAACGGCTGAATTGGCCATCTGCATGGATGAAAATGCAATTAACTCTCGTTTTTAGTAGTTTTTTCTTTTCTTTTTTTTTAAACGACAATGATTTTATATGTGTTAGAAAATTCTCTAACAAGAAGCTAGTTATTACAACACGCATAAAAAACATAATAACACCAAAACATAGAACAGCAAGCACTCTCAATGAGTTACGACTACCATCGAAAATCATCCTAAGTAAAACAACTGCCCAAAAACACTCAAACATCATCCTATACGACACCAAGACAACTCCTTTAACAGCATGACCTCATAAGCGCCTTTGGGATCACGCAACAACTGAGTCATCAGACTCTGAATCGTCATCTGACTCTGAATATATCACCATATTCATCATAATACTCTCTATCCTCCATAAATTTATTTATTGCAATCCAGCGATATCACCTCAAATATTCGCGGTAAAGGTTGTATTTCAAGTCTTTTTTGTGATTGCATTTGAGAGAACGTAATATTAAACTTTTTTCCACGTACTTAATGTTAGACATTATACACACCGTGAGATACCTTGTATTATTCATGCAATATTTATAGTTACATCGAAAACATGAAGCCCTAAATCCTAATGGCCCTTAAGCCACAGACAGGCTTGGGCCAATTAATCTAACCTCTAATACTCTCCCGTAGCTCAAGCGACGAAATCGCAAAAGCTCGAGACTGGAGAAGTAAACATTGATAATAAAGCTAAAGAAAAAGATAACAAATGTTGATGAAGAATCTCTCATATTGAGTGATAATTCCACTTTTCTTGCACATCATGAAGTTTCTGAGCTTCCCAAGACCAACGTGTTCCATTATTTTAAGACCTTTTCAATAAACACAAACCTAATGGGACCCGCACTTCCAATAACAATAATACTTATAAAAAGAAGAAAACTAAAAATTTTAAAAACTACCAACGATCAATTGAAACTGGTAATCAACAAACAGTGAAAATTAAACGTAAAAGTCGACTGGTATGACAACACCAACGATCGACTATAACATGTTACACACGACGAATGGTTATCAACAAAAACCAATGATCGACGTAAAACGAAGAACGCGTCAACTGGTTATCAACAAAACCAACGATCGACGAAAAACGGAGAATGCGTCGACTGGCTATCAACAAAACCAACGATCGACGAAAAACTAGGGTTTGGAAGTAGCGGTTTTAGGATTTTGTGGATGATGAAGATTGTTAACAGTGATGTATACATGTGTTTATTTAGGTTGTTTTGATTAACACGTTGGTTGACACCATATCTATGTCGTTATGAATGTTTGTTGCGTACGGTACTGAACCCAATGGAATTAAATCCTTAATTCCCTATGCACGTTCGTTGAGAAAAAGATAATTTATATATAGTGAACAAATGTGTAGTTTTTTATTATAAGTGGATGTGTCGGCTGGGATCTTGTTTTGCTTCCAGTGGTTCGCCAAAAACAATAAAGGGATAATAGGTGGCGTTTTAAAATATGACGAGGGTGGCATAGAGGCAGCGGTTTATGGCGGCCGACTAGATCTCGACATCAAACCTGCTCTTGGTATCATGTTAGACGTTGTAAACTCCGTGAGATACTTTGTATTATTCATATAATATTTATAGTTACATGAAAAATATGAAACCCTAAATCTTAATAGACCCTAAGCCCACAGACGAGCTTGGGTCAACTAATATAACCTCTAATACAATACTTATGACTAGTAAGAGAATGAGCGGGAAGCTCTACTCTGATCTCTGTAGCTAAATTGACTCCAAAACTAGAACTTTCATGTTGAAACTTGCTAGAATTAGACGAATTCCTGAAAACACCTTTTGACAAAATGGACTTGAAATCCCTGGAGACACCTTTTTGATTAGCTAGTTTAACTTACAAGCTAACACTAATTATTACTATTATAGAGAGACTATATTTTACACCAAAGAGGTTTTGATTGATCAATTATGCTAGTCTATATTAGAATAAGAATCATATAACTTGATATAGATTTGTTCTAGCTATATTAGTTTAATTAATTGTTGTTTATTGTATGGTGGTTAGAGAAACAGGAAATGATTTGAGGCATAATTGCTGCTTGTCTCCTAAAAATATTTCATGATTATTCCTCAATCATTTGAACCTTTGTCACTTGTTGTTTTTATGATTATAATATAAATGTGTTGGGCATTATTATGATCATCAAATGTTAGAACATATCCAATCAAAAGATCAATGATAAAATACAAGCTAGTGAGAGGACAAATTAATTGATGATAAATATATTGTGGATTGGGAATGTTGGTTTATGAATTAATGCCAGCTAGATTGCAGATATGATATTTGTACAGTAACATGCATGCATATAATGCATATATTCCTCCTAAGGTAAACATGAATAGTTAAATAGGTATTAGAAAGTGACACCCATGTGATTGCATATTTGCAATTGGATTTGCAACTCCAGTGAAGGCTTTTGGACATATTAACAATCGTTTTGTCCTCTTCCTAACCACCATTTTTATATTTTTATTTATTTACACTAGCTAGTATCTTCTTAATTATATTCTTTCTTCACCACCAACCGCTAGGGGCCATTTAACGCCTCATAGTTTTTCTTTCTTTTTGTTTTATTTTCACGTTTAAGGAAAACCAAAAGAATGAAAATGAATGTCGAGATTTTAGTTTTAATGAACACTCACCATATGCATATAATATGCACTCAAACCACTACGTAAGAAACACATCATTGTTTCGGACTCTTTTTGGACAAGTAACAAAGATGTAAATGATCGTTATGGTTTCTGGAACCTACATGACAGCCACAAAATGATTATGTGATCGATAACACGGTGCGGTACTTAAAAACGATCATGAATCTTTTGTATTGTGTCGGCCTGTCGGGCACCGTAAATGGTAAGGATTCTGTACGTGCTTGATATGAGCACATGAGATAGGTACGTGAAACAATGTTCATGACACGTAAAACATCGTAAAAACATTGCTATTATAACGACGACGTATTGCCTCACTAGGCATCTCGATCGTGACATATCTATGAGGCTGTTAGTGAGGCATACAAAGTTACAGTTACTCCTACGTACGTATTTCATATTTTAGTGTCGCATATAATTATATAAACTTATATAGCACATTTTGGATGAAACTTTAAAACTTAGTGCATGTCATATTGGATAAAAGTATGGGAATTTCCCTTAAGCCATTCTAATAATTGTAAGTTTTATGAACTTTAGAATCGTTGTATCAATGTAAGGATACATTGAACTGTTTCGCATAAATTAGTAAGTAGAGCAAACACTATAAAGAGATTGATTGTTTCATTAAACACAAACATTTGAAAGCTTGAGAATTAAATGACATCTTATGTAAATGTCGACATGGTAGGCCAAAACATTAGTTATGTGTACTGTATAAAGGGACAATAGTCATAAAAGAGACACATATAAACAATGGCATGTGAACTAAACATGTAAGCAAAGTTCAGGCGACTGACATGTGAAGTTCATTTTACTTATAAATCACTAAAGGGGTCCATGAAACGCCCAAAACTTTTATTTTTATTATTTTATTTTTTAGAAAAATTAGTTTGGTCACTATGATTCTTGCGATATCTTATTTTAGTCACTAAAGTCACTTTTATTACTGTGATGTCAATTTTGAACTATCTTGTTTTGGTCCTATTTTGGATGAAGTTAGTTAAGTCCGTTAAGTATTTTCGTTGTTAGTCCCCGTCGATAATTTTGCATCGTTAGTCATAAAGTTATTTGCATAAATCGTCCGCGCGTGGTTGGGTCGGTCGACAAAGTCGGTCGCGCGTGTCACCGAGTGGTCTGCGTGGCGTTGGTCGGTCGGTCGGCGGGTCGGTCGGATTCGCGTGGGCCGATGAGGTGGTGCGTGGCATTGGTAAAATATACCAACAATTTGTCACGTATGGGATTGAACCCGGGCCACTTGGGTGGAAAGCGTAGCTACCTTGTTGGGCTAAGCATAACCAGTTATTCTAGCCTAATTTTATATATAACCCAGCTACAAAAGTTAAGCGATTGATATTATTAAAAGTTGATATAGTTTTTGATTGCATTAATTTACGGAGTTATATGGACCGTAAAAATAAATAAATATACCGTCGGACTCGTTTTTCGTGATCTTTCAATGGTATGCTCGGGATTTTTTACTTCAAGCGAACCTCGAAAAATGCGAAAATAATCGTTTTCTTTGTTTCGCATTTTCGAGGTCAAACCAAGTCAAAAAAAATTATCCGAGCATACCGTCGGACTCTTTTTGGTGCTCTTTCCATGGTATGCTCGGGAAATTTTTCGACTTCGTTTGAACCTCGAAAATCGAAAATCACCATTTTTCTTTGTTTTGCATTTTCAAGGTCCAAACCAAGTCGTAAAATTCAAGATACTCTCGTCGACTTCGTTGTTTCGTTCTCTTTCCAATGGTATGTTAGGAATTTTTCGACTTGGTTTGGACCTCGAAAATGCAAAACAAAGAAAAATGGTGATTTCGCATTTTGAGGTTCAAACTAAGTCGAAAAAATTCCCGAGCTTACCATTGGAAAGAGCACCAAAAACGAGTCCGACGGTATATTTATTTATTTTTCTGGTCCATATAACCCTTAAATTGATAGTAAAAAATAAAATTGAACGCTTTTAATATTATTGGACGCTTAATTTTAGGAAGGGTTATGTATTGATTTAGGAAATATTATTGAAGCTATGCTTAGCCCGTTAGGTAAGGCAACTTCACACAAAGACCCGAGTTCGAATCTTAGGCTTGCCAAAATTTGGTATATTATACCAATCTTGCGCATACCACCTCATTGGTCGTCGGCGACCCATTCTGACCGACCTGACCGTTGACCGACCCGACTTGACCCGTTGACCGACCGGCGATGCGCGTGGCACCGCTCGGTGGTGACACGTGGCGTTAACCGACTTGGATTGACCGGCTAACCACAAGGACGATTTATGCAAATAACTTTAAGGACTAACGGTGCAAAAATTATTGACGAAGGACTAACGCAAAATACTTAACGGACTTAACTAACGCCCATCAAAATAGGGACCAAAGCATCGTAGTTTCAAAATTAGATCTTGTGGTGTAATAAAAGTGACTTTAGGACTAAAGTTGTTATATCGCAAACCATGGGGCCAAACGTGTAATTTTTTCTTTTTTTTAAGTACAAATTGGTAGACGTGCGGTCGACCTTTTCGAATTTAAATTACATTAATGTAACATATAGCATAATTAATCGATTTACATTCTGCATTAGAAGAACTAATAACAAAACTATGTATAATTAACAGGCATAACAAAAAAGCTAGGTAAAAACAAATTTTACTAAATATTAGTGTCATGTTATGTGGTCAATAAAGTCGTGATATAATTTCATCGAAAGACATGTCGATAGCAATTTGGTTTCACATAAAATCTATTCATCCACAAATAAGTAAACTTTTAGAATGACTTTTATACATATTTTTGTTATTAGTTCTTCTACTCAGTATGAAAATCGACTACTTCTTCCATTAGTTGTATTAACCGAATGAGAATATCCTTTGCGTTTTTCATATTTAGGTAGACAAAAAAACAATATCACTGATAAAATGCATTACACTCAAGAAAGATGTAAAACCAAAGAGAATATTGTGCTAAGACGAAATTTGGTGCAAATTATTTTTTGCCGCATCCTCCTTCGACGTTTTTATTTGTAGCATATGCTTTGGAAATGAGTATTAACTTTTCCAAGAACATTGGTTCCTTCTGACGTATGGATTCTGCAATCCTTCTACATAATATTTTTATTCCTATTAAATAATAGGTTTCACCGAAACCTTTTACATAATGGGAATGCCTAATACTACTAGGTTGGAATTGCAAAATGTGATACCGATGATGATAGTACTAAGTGTATTTTTTTTTTATTTTTTTTTTAAAAATTATTACGCACATATGTTTAAAGCAGTCGCTTTTCAGATCGATATAGGGCCAATACCATTGATAACCCGTACGTTCGGCATTTTTTTTTGTAGCATATGCTTTGGAAATGAGTATTAACTTTTCTGGAACACCGGTTCCTTCTGACGTATGGATTCTGCAATCCTTCTACATAATGTTTTTTTTTTTCCTATTAAGTAACAGTTTTCACCGAAATCGTTTACATAATGGGAATGCCTAATACTACTAGGTTGGAATTGCAAAATGTGATACCGATGATGATAGTACTAAGTGTATTTTTTTTTTTAAAATTATTACGCGCATATGTTTAAAGCAGTCGCTTTTCAGATCGATATAGGGCCAATACCATTGATCAAGTCAAATTACTTGATTTTGTATTTGTGATCATGACAATTAGATGTAACAATAATATTCATGTATATGCACCACCGCTGCTTATTGTATTATATGAAAGCATCTTTATGCAATACACACTATTAACGATTGAAACCATGTTTACACCGGTTGTTAAGTTCACACTCCATTTTTAGTTTTATATTATCGTTGCATTCATCACAGAAAGAACATGAAAGCATCATAAAAAAAAAAATCAGTCTCTAGTCTTATATTTTGACACCCATCTTTGTATTTATTCTTATAAGAGCAGCAGGTATGCTACTTAAGTTAACACCAAACAACAAAAGTTTTTCGATAACGTGCCAATGTGATACTGAGGCGAATCTTGGTGAGTGGTAAAATCTTCCTTGAGCAACTACAATGGCTCATGCCAAATGCAACTTTGCCTTTTTTCTATCTTTTTTGTATTGTGGTGAGTATACGTTTTGTGAGGTATTTTGTGGGGCCGATAACGTGTTAATGGTGTGTTACGAGGAGGGTGTTTAGTTATTGATGTGTTATTGGAAAGTGTATGATGTGGCGTGACGATGGCATCACCAATAACGTGTTATTCGTTATTCGCGATACCGCGCTGTCTTTCAAGGTGTGACCAACCTCAATTTTTATAAGGTCCTACCGACTCACTTTACAATTGAGACATCATATAGGTGTTCAAAGATACCTCCAAAAAAGATTTTGGTAAAAAATAAATGCACATTCTAAACAAATAAACCCCGCCACAACATGATGCGCGAAAATTTTCTCGTTGGTTTTTATGATGAAGTGATTGGCCATTCGTACCTGGGCGAAAAGGTTATGAATTGTGCCCATGAGTATAAATGGGCTAATAGTAGTGGGGGGTGGGTGTTGGGTAAATGGTTGAGGGAGGGAGGGCCATTTGAGTACATAGAGGTTGCAAAACGGACAGGTCGGGCGGACATGGGTTACGGGTTAAACGGGCTATGGGCAAAACGGGCACGGGTTAAATGGGCAATTGATAGAAAATATGTGCCCGTTTGTGCCCATTTAACCATTAAATGGGCAATATATGCCCATTTCAAAAAAAAAAATGAGGAAGCTAAATGTGCCCACATTTTTTAAATTTTTGCCCAAATTATCCCATTTTTTTGAATTTGGGCACAAATTGCCACCTCTATGAGTACGTGTAGGGTAAATGGTTGTACTAAAGGTATTCATATTGCATTAGACTAATTTGGGCGCAATACATTGTCAAAATCACTGCGGCAAACTCATACATTGTTTATGTACCAACACGGACAACTCATTGAACGTTTCACGGTTTAATAGATTTTACGTAACTTATAATTTATTTACTTATACATAATTTATTAACTATGTGACCGTGTTTTACGATGAAACAAATGTGATGATTTAAAGCGGGAGCAAATTATATTTGTAAAATTGTGGTTAAATGTTTTGTGTGTGAATAAATGTACGTTGTTTTTAGGTAAAACTTTGAACTTAAGGAAAATATATGGATGGAAAGTGTAATATTAGAAGAAATAAGGAGCGATTAAGTATATCTGCTAAAACTTGATATTGCATATATACCCAAAACATGTTTAAGTTGCGTTTAGACATCATGCATTAAAAGCATTTATGAGGAAATAAGCAATTTTGAGTTTTAGTGGATATATATGATTCTAAAAATAAGTGTAAATTACTAATCTCAGAGTTGTTGTGGGCTCCCTAGATTACACGAGAAGGTAGCTTTATGATGAAGTGACGGGCCATTTGAAAAGGTTATGAATTGGGCCCAGTGATGGGCCATTTAGTAGTAGTAGTAGTAGTGGCGGTGGGCGTTGGGATTGGAAATGAGTGTTTCATTTCATCCCTACCATTCATTCCTTGATACTCAAAACAATACTACTATAACATCTGTCTATCTAATGACTAATAGTATTTTCTTGTCTATTACAGTAAGTTACTATTTATTTGTAGTCAGGATGCAAACAATTCTTATCAGCATTATAATAAAAGGAGAAGAGAAGAGAAGTTGTAGAAATCGAAATTGAACTTTGAAAGAAATTAAGCAAATGGATATTAGCTTATCAATATCTTCATCAGCTGCTGCTGTTGGGACTCGACAACAACAAGTAGTAACCATTTTTAATTTGAATACTACTAGTACTAGAAGCTTCCTCAATCCAACACCACTGCCACCTATCTTAAGGAGTAGTCGTAGAAGAAGAAGAAGAAGCTCTTATAGACATCAGCAGCAGCAGCACCGCTTAGTTGTAATACGAAGCTGTAGTGGTAACAATTACCTGCATCAGTTAAGTTCATCTTCATCTTCAGTAATTGAGTATTTATTTCAACACACTTTTGTTTCTCAGCTCGATTTATTACTTGCTCCTCCTACTACTACTACCACTACAGCCTTACTCCTAGGTTCTACTGCTGCTGCTATCCTCACCGTCTTTTACAATTCCAGTCATCATGATAATGAAATTGTAAATAATCAAATTCAAAATGAAATTGAGATTGGAGAGTGGAGACTATTTACGTCTCCCACGCCGTTTAATCGTTTCCTCATCCAACGCGCCCCCTCTCTCCATCTTCATCACAACTCCGATAACCATTCCGGACCAATTCCGAATCATCCTCATCACGTATTACAACAAGGCTTAGAGTATCAGAGAAGGTGCATCAGCACTCCCGATGGCGGTGTCCTTTCCTTGGACTGGCCTTCTCATTTTGATGAACACTTGACCTATCAACACGACGGCCTTGACACCACTGTTCTCATTATTCCCGGGACGACCGATGGAAGCATGGATCCTGATGTCGTTTCAGTTGTTAGCGAATGTTTGAACCGAGGCTGTTTTCCGGTCGTTATGAATCCCAGAGGCTGCGCGCGTTCCCCTCTTACCACACCACGGTATTATATTATATTATATTACTCACTTCCGAGGTTACTTTATAATATAATGTTAGCGATACTTATATTAGGATATTGTGAATGCTAGGTTATTTACGGCTGCGGACAGCGATGATGTCGACACAGCTGTACACTTCATTAACAGGGCCAGACCGTGGACATCTCTAATGGCTGTTGGTTTCGGTTACGGGGCTAACATGTTGACCAAATATCTCGCTGAGGTTGGAGAAGATACACCTCTTACGGCTGCCACTTGCCTCGACAATCCTTTCGATTTAACTGTCTCTCCTCCCGATCAACAAAGTCTCACACGCGGTTTCATAGAGATCCTTCAATCCAACAAGGTTTGTTGTTTCACATTATATCTTTGTATAACAAATCATCGTATTGTTCTTCTATTTTAAGTTCATAAGCTGTTAGTCTCGAGTTTAGGATGCCTAGTAAATGCCAATATCAACAATGACAAAGCCTTAGGATACTAAATAGGCACCCTGCCTGTTATACTAGTTAGTTTTGGTCCAAGTCCAGTGTACTTTTAAGCCACGCCAAATTTCCAAATCGGATTCTTTGGAGTTACATTCCCATAAGTGACTGGTTATATCTTTGTCCATTTTCTAGGGGAAGAGACATTTTCTAGGGGACAAATAAGTGTCTTCTCATTGATGGTATCGAGTAACCTGGGCTCACTCGCTAAGGCTTGAGCTTAAGTATGTGTTTACTTATTAGGTTATACATATTTTGAAGGAAAAAACAAACTTATTAACGTTATAATACACTTAGTTTTATTATAGAGTATGTAACTCAAATAAGCTATACCATACCTGTATACAAGATGGTATTTAGAAAGATTCTATTGTTACACCAAATTTAGTGTGCATTTTGATGTGTGATACAAAATTTCTGTATGCTCAGCTTATCTTGCACCTTCTGTTGAGGTTCAAACATGAAAGGTGATGACGCTTAACTTGATGGGTACAGATGGACTTTAGTTTATCAGAATTTGTTAAATATACAAGACACAGACATGAATTTTATCAGACTCCTCAACATATGTTATTCAGCCGTCATGTTTAATTCTCTTTTCTGCTTCCAGGAACTATTTCAGGGTCGATCGAAAGGGTTTGATGTTGAAAAGGCTTTACAGGCTAAATCACTTAAAGATTTTGACGAAGCAATATCTATGGTGTCATATGGATTTAATACATTAGAGGAATTTCATGTCAGTTCCAGCACAAGAGATGTGGTGGGCAATGTAAAGATTCCGCTCCTCTTTATTCAGGTAAAACACATTTCTAGCAATTGTCTCTTGCCTCTTGGGTCTAGCATGAACACCTTACCATGCATGTGTCATTGTATGATAAAATAAAGACCATTAAAAATCTATCACAATATAGTGTCATTGTATAATATGCGATACTTTTTGACCCATTCCAAGGTTTGACCACCTGGTATTCTGATCCTTTGTAACAGGACAATGCAGCGCCGTCTTCATCAATTCCACGCAGCTCAATCGCGGAAAATCCATATACAAGCCTGCTTATCTGCACATTTCGGTCAGATGACAAAAGCATTACTGGGACATCTGCTGTATCATGGTGTCAGCGTCTTGTTGTTGAGGTAATTACTAATTGACAGCTGCACTTATTTTGAGCTTTCAACGTGGGAAGCCGCGTCTTTACTCCCATAAATGGATTACTCGTTATATCACAAATCAAGATAATACATCAACTTTTTATGTATACTTAATTGGTTAGCCAGGTCCTCAGTATCAATCTTACATCTCTACTTGCAGTGGCTTATTGCTGTTGAACTTGGGCTTCTGAAAGGCCGGCATCCTCTTTTGGAGGACACTGATGTAACTATTAATCCTTCAAAGAGTCTAAAACTGATGCCAAGTAAAGCATCTGATGCAACTGACAGAACAAGTAATCTTTTGAACCTACAACGGTTGGATGCTTTGAACGAGAATGGCTCGCATCCTTCGGAAAAGATGCTGAAAAGAAGTGATGAACATATTTCTTCAAGCTCTGTCCTCGACTTACAAAATGGGGCGGTGACACAAACAAACGTTGTAGGATCAGAGGTAGTGAAGGAAGGGGATAAAGGTGTCAATGGGGCGGTGACACAAACAAACGTTGTAGGATCAGAGGTAGCGAAGGAAGGGGATGTCGATATCGTAGATGCCGAAACAGGGCAAGTGGTGCGCTACAGAAGTAGTGATGAATATGCTTGATGTGACCATGCCTGAAACTCTATCAGAAGAACAGAAGCTGAAGGTAATGCCTTGAAATTGTAATGGCTTATATGTATTCTAAATATTTATTAAATATGGAGAGAAAATATCTGAAGTCTCTAATCTAGGCCTATACGTCCCTTCTGTTTTACCTGACCTCAAATGAACAATGATGGAAATGGCTCACGTCCACAAGCCCCTTCTAGTGTAGATCCATCTTCACCCAAGCAATAATGTAGAGGCATTCTATATATAAGTATAAAAAGATGAAGGAACAGTTCCACTAAATTTGGAATATGTTTCGTGTCCCCATAAATTTGACTTTGTGAGTGAAACATTTTCAGTTTACTATTTTTTGTCAAATTGTGAAGAGCTCGCTACTTTTTGACTGATATAAAACTTGATAAATTGCTTGTGTCAAAGAATTGCATCACTTCACCAAGCATCTCTTATCATCTAACATTATTGAGCTGTAGAATCACCTGCTATAAAGAGCACACATAAATTTATTCTATTGCATGCCAAGAATGTTAATTAAATATTGCTTGTATTTTTATGCATGTGATGGCCTTAATTAGGTCCGGACTGCTGTTGCTCAAGGAGAAACCTTAATGAATGCTTTGCAAGGTGCTGTGCCTGAAGACGTTCGTGGAAAAGTCACCAATTCTGTTACTGCATTCCTGCAAAGCCAAAAGAAAAACTCAAATGGAGTTCCAAGTGTTAGTAATGTTTCTGGTGTAACATCAGCATTAAACCCAAAGATTCAAGAAACATCTGAGCCATCAATCCGAGAAAAAGAGCCAAATGCTTCCGAGCTTAATAAGCGGGATACGAGTTCTGTAGAAGATTCTAATAACCTTTCTAAGAAGAATGATGGTTCTGAACCTCAAGCTCATACTTTGGGGACTGGTGATAGCAGCCAGGTACAATCAACAAGCCAAGAAAAAGAGCCAAATGCTTCTGAGCTTAATAAGGGAGATACTAGTTCCGCAGAGGAGTCTAAGGAACCTTCTGCTAAGAATGATGCTTCTGAACCTCAAGCCCATACTTTGGCCACTGGTGATAGCAGCCAGGTACAATCAACAAGCCAAGAAAAAGAGCCAAATGCTTCCGAGCTTAATAAGGGAGATACTAGTTCCGCAGAGGATTCTAATAAGCCTTCTGCTAAGAATGATGCTTCTGAACCTCAAGCCAATACTTTGGCCACTGATGATAGCAGCCAGGTACAATCAACAAGCCGAGAAAGAGAGCCAAATACTAGTTCCACAGAGGATTCTAATAAATCTTCTAGTGAAGAGAAAGATGGAACAAAAGTGGAGAAGGATAATCAACAGAAAGATGCCCAATCTTCTAGTGAAGAGAAAAGTATACCAATCCCAAAGACTGAAGAAAGTTCATCACCTTCGTCATCTTCACCACCCGAAAACCAGTTAATGGCAAAAGAAGATGGTGCAAATCAAAAACAGGAAGAAACGAGTGCACAGCCTGTTCCTGTTCCAACTAACAGTAATTCGTCTCCATCTTTTGGTGTTTCTCAGGCCTTTGATGCACTAACAGGGATGGATGATTCTACCCAATTAGCAGTTAACAGTGTTTTTAGTGTAATTGAGGATGTGATTACTCAACTTGAAGGAAACAGTGAGGGTGATTCTGCAATTGCTGATAAAGATAAGATTGGTGACAAAGATACAGATCCTGAGAGCAAAAATGATCTGCAACAGAATGGTAATGGAGCAATTAACATGACAACCGAGCCAAAAGAAGCGAGTAATCTTTCAGTTGGCAAACTTTCCTCAGATAAAAAAGATGAAGCTATAGTCTTTGAAAAAAATCGTAATGACATCCAGCACTCCATAACTGAACTTCCATATAGGAACCACAACATTTTAAGTTATCATCTTTCAAATATGAAAAATAAGGTGCTTGGTGCAGATTCTGCAACTTCTTTATCTATTGACCATGTTCCAAAAGAAGGTCAACGGAAGCTCTTAGAGAAATCGGGAAATGGTTTAAATTATGTTGATGATTCCACATCTCATGAAGGCATAGACATAAATGTTAAGAGCCCTGTTCCATCTGATGTTAAGTGTAAGGATGCCATTATTGAACCAGCTTATGTGATATTAGATACTGAACATGATGGGGATCCAGTTGAAGAATATAAGAAAATTGGTGAAAACAAAGAAAGCCCTCAAATTGGCAGTGATGCTTCAGTGGTGTTAATGCAACTTGTCAAAGAGAATATATTAAATTCATTGAAGGTTGAAGTTTGCAGAAGAATACAAGCAACAGATATGAAGGCTATAGCACCCATGTTAAAAAAAGAATTAGAAGCAGTTGCAAATACCATTTCAGTGGCTGTAGTGCGTGACAAACAGCATTGGGATGGTTATAAATTTGGTGATCTGCAGGCTGAACATATATTAGATGTCATTACTTCAGCTGTTAAAGGCACCAGGTATATGAAAGAAGTGGTTCCAGTTGGCATTGTTGTAGGTTCTAGCCTTGCTTCTCTGAGAAAGAGTTTCAACATCGTTCCAGCAGATCCCACAGAAAGCACTGAAGCTGTAAGAGATCACTCTCAGGAAGGATATCATTTACAAGCAGATTGGGAGGATCCTGACGAAATGACTGTCGATGAAGTTAAACAGAGCAATGGATCTTACGATGAAGATGTGTCAAGTAGTCTAAGAAATGACACTGTCATGGTTGGAGCAGTTACTGCCGCCCTCGGAGCATCTGCTTTATTCGTTCATCAGCAAGTAAGGGTTGTTTTTTGGTTACACATACGTTTAATTTCATAGATCACCATCTTCTAAAATTGGTCCATTGTGAAACTTGGCTACATATGCAATTTATTTATAGAAGTTGTAATTGGATTGGATAAATAAATAATTGCAAAATTTGCACAAAGGAGAAGGTATGAAGCCAAAATACCGATTTTACTACGGATTCAAATGATCATTTATATAGCATGCTACTCAAGCCTCATTGAAAGGGCAATAAATTGAATTTTAACTCTTTGACGAGTCACGTATCTATAATTGCATTATCCTTACACACCAACCCATGCCCACAATCTTTTTCTGGCATGCATCTCTATATGTCTCATCATCACCATCTCCATAGCATCCCAGAAGTTTGTAATCCTAAACATTAGTTAGATTGTTGTGTGCTATGTAAGTACTAAGTACGGAGTCATCTATCCAGGTTATTCTGATCAAATTGCATTTACCGTATTATTAGTGCCGATCCATATACCCGTCCCCCTCTATGTGATTAATTTGGTTGATACTTTGCATGAAGGGAACATATAATGATGACCATGATGGCTCTTCAACTTCCTCTATGTCAATCAAGCAAAACGAGAATCATCAGGAGCCTGGGAAGCTTGGGATGGAAACATCCAAAAGTAGTGACGATAATATAGTCACAAGTCTTGCAGAGAAAGCCATGTCAGTTGCTGCTCCAGTGTTACCTACAAAAGAAGGTGGTGGAGTGGATCAAGATAGGTTTGCTTCTTGAACATTGCTCATTTAGGCCATCTCTCTGTCTCTGTCTCTCTCTATGCACACACACACACACACACACACACAAACACACACACACACACACGTAATGTATGTATATGTATGCATGTATGTAAGTGACTGACCATTTTCCTTGTCTGGCTAGGCTAGTTACAATGCTGACAGATTTGGGACAAAGAGGCGGCATCTTGAGATTGGTTGGTAAAGTTGCTTTACTTTGGGGTGGCATACGCGGTGCTTTAAGTTTGATCGGAAAGCTCATCACCTTTCTGCGCCTTTCTGAGCGGCCCCTGTTTCAGAGGTACATACTGACTCTGAGAGTATTATCTCTATCTATCTGCTCCACACGCGCTCCATCTCCTTCTAGTCGTATGTGCCGTTAGTTATATATATACTCCGTATATATAATAGCTTATTATTTTCTATGTGGATGCTAGTCTAATTTGCAGAACTTGAAAATGAATGATTGCAATATGCAAGTTAATAGGGTGCTCTGTTTTGCAAGACATTATGGGTTTTCACTTTTGACCCTATAATATTCAAAGTTCTGGTTGTATTTAAAACAGTAAAAATGAATGAGTCATTTTGTCGATTTCTGTGTGTGTTTTATCGCGACGCAGACATCCACCTGATAGAACTGGTAGGGAATAGTATATTATTTTTTCCGCACGTAAGCTTGACACGGACATCGGATAGATAGTCAACTTAGTTGCTGCTTAAGACTAACTAGTTATCTACCATGTTTCCGGATAGTGGCGTTCTTGAGCTAACCTGTCTGTCCCTCACCATCAAGGCTCATTTGTTATTCAATAAAAAAATGGATCAATTTGCTTACGTTAAAGATTTGTAAATGAAATAGCACATTAAATGAGTAAATACTTTCACAGTTTTTCTAGAAGCAGTTTATGCAAAGTTTGGCCTAACTGTCTTTAGGGAGGATCTAATTAGTTAAAGCAAAGTGGTGCTTTGAAACTATGTAATGGTAATGTTGCGGTTAGAACTTCTGATTGCAGTTAAGGAAATGTAGTAATGCTATTGTCACAAACTATTCTTTTCCTGAGCACTTGCTCTGATTTCTCTATGTTCCATTAGTATCTGGTTCTGCAAGTCAGCTGATCTCTGCATCCGTCTATCATTGCATTATCTGAGAAATTAAGTCCCATGGAAGATCTGCTAACCTTTTTTTGTCTGAAATCTATATTGTCAATTTAGGATTTTGGGGTTTATCTCCTTGGTGATTGTATTGTGGACGCCAGTTGTTGTTCCTTTGCTCCCAACACTCGTACAGAACTGGGCAGAACATAACTCCTCCAACTTTGCAGTGCTTGCTTGCATAATCGGTCTTTATAGTTCTGTTATGATACTGATTGCGCTTTGGGGCAAAAGAATCAGGGGTTATGAAGATCCGCTTAAGGAATATGGGCTTGAGTTCACATCAGCAAAACAGGTATTACTGTATTATTTATTTGAAAATATAATATTGGTAGTTTTTCTAGTACGTTTAGATCTGCTATCTGTAATAGCATATTTGCAGTTGAATTGGACGGAAGAGGCGAAGAGCTAATATTGATTATGTTTCTGTTTCAGATCCAAAATTTTTTCCGTGGCTTGATTGGTGGGGTGATGCTTGTGTTGTTGATACAGTCTACAAATGTTTTAGTTGGTTCTGTGAGCATATCTTGGCCTACCATTCCGTCTTCTACAGATGCTGTTACCCTGCTAAAGCTCTTTGGGGTAGGGCTTAGAATTGTTGGTCAAGGGCTTTTAACAACAGCTGCTGTTGCTCTTGTGGAAGAAATGCTCTTCAGGTCATGGTTGCCTGAAGAAATTGCTGCTGATCTTGGATTCAATCAAGGAATAATCCTGTCCGGACTTGCATTTTCGTTATGTCAATGGTACTTTTTTTTAACTAAATTATATCTTAAAAACATCTATGTATATAAAATGCACTTTATTTGACTTCTAGGTATTGAACTCGCATTATGTCTGCATTTCTTATCCAAAAGAAGTCTGCCCCTTTTGGATACAGATGTATTAGTTCTTCCAATTTGGGCCAAATCAAGCGTTTGACTGACCTTTTTATTGCCAAAACTTGCTAGCTCTCATTAATTTGTGTTAGGCCTTTCTTTTGTTGGCAAATGTGCACTAATATTTTATTTACATATGCGCTTTTACTAATTCAGAACTTTGCAAGAAGACAGATGAGATACAAGTATCAGTTTTTCTTAACATGATCCCATTTCTACTCTTAGAAATTGTCAACAAACTAGAATTTTGTTGAAACCATTGGGCAAAAGCCACTTATAAGTTATAACTGATGCTTGCATTTTATTTCCCTATTAGCTCCTAAAAGAGACATGCTTGTAAGAGCCAAATATTGTTTTATTGAACTGTAGCCTCTTTTATGTGAATGGCCGTTATTAGATAGACTGGTAGAGAGGTAGTAATATCGAGAAGTGAGTGTAACATATGCATTAATGTATGATAATTAAAAGAAAAAGTCTGTCTTATTCATATATAATATAGAAATAAGTAAAACACATTTTTTTGAATAAATTTGTGATGTTGGTTTTGTTTTTGGATACAAGGTCACCAATGGCCATACCAGGTCTTTGGCTCTTATCAGTGGGCCTGTCAGGTATTCGACAGAGATGCCAAGGAAGCCTCTCCGTTCCAATTGGGTTGCGTACTGGGATTATGGCTTCCAGTTTTTTCTTAAAAGAAGGTGGTTTTTTGATTTATCAACCCACTTATCCTTTATGGCTAAGTGGTGGTGGTGACCCTTTCCAACCTTTTAGCAGCCCAGTCGGTCTTGCTGTGGCTATATTATGGGCACTAATTCTCTACCCAAGAAAGCATCAACAGAAAATCAAGGAGTAAAGACTACCAGAAACTGACATTAATGCAGTTAAACATTGTGTCAAGAGGCGACAATTTTGGGTTTGGCGGTCAGAGTAACAGGGCAGAACATTGGTTGCTCTTAAATCCGGTTTAGTTGGCAAGAAAGTGCTTGTATTATAGTGTATAGAAACCACGTGTATATTCATACCAATTTTCTCAGCTTGGACCTGCATATGTTAGTGCCGTATATCTAGATGTAAAGCTATACTCAGCTCTTTTTTATACTCCTCAATACTTGTACATCATATATAAATGAAAAAAATTCACAATTGGCTATGTTTTGATGTTACATTCTCCCTTCTCAAGAGGCATCACAGACAAAAATGTACTGAATCTAAACTTATCACATAATGAAAATCCTGTTTGTATTCTTTGAAGCGGTGCCTGTTTATCTGTACGATCTAGCGACACAAAGAGGCAAAGATGTTGACTGGTCAATATACCTGTGCAGAGTCTCTCTTACAATCTTTAGCATAGAGTCCGCTACAGAGAGGTAGGTCTGTCGACTTTAACCACTCATTTGCTCCATGTAAAAAGGACTGTACGGTAAACTTCTCTACATCTCTAGTTGAATTGTTGTGATAACCGACCCATTGAACCCTGTTTCTTGTATCTGCACCAGGCCCAAAGTTCATATATTCAATGTATTCCACTGTATCGAGGCTGCTGTACTTATTCCATGCGCACCAACCTTGTGGGTCAATTAGATCCCCTAGATAGCTCCTCATGACTATGGTTCTGGAGTAATTCCTCCACGGCCTACCCAGAAATGTTGAGAAGTTAGCCCTTTCAGCAACTGGAAAGTCTGGTGCAGCCATTACGGTGCAGTCCTGTAGTGATATGCCGGTGTTCTGATTTGGGTCTAATCTTCCTTGTGCAGTGATGACATTTTTCTGACCAGCGATTGGCTTGCGAACAAGTATTAAACATCTTTCAAAAATAGCAGCTGCATTCCCAAAGATGAAGTCAACGGTTCCATGGATTGCACACTCGCGATATAGCTGACTGAGGGAGTGAGCGTAAAGTGTATCCTGATGGGAAATGAACTGACAGTGATAGAATGCAGCATCTGATGTCACTCTTAGAGCTACTGCCTGATGCTTCTCCGGCCCTGAGGTATTGATGATTGTTAGGTCCCTTGCCAAAAAGTTATTCCCGATCACAGCTGCATCACATACATTAAAGTTAACAAATTTAGTTCTCGCACAATAATATTATCGCAAACTTTAATTGCAGTTTGATGATAAAGATACTTACTTAGTGTTGCTGATGTGAAGGTGGTATAGCCATCTACAAAGTTTTTTGACCCGGTGATAATGGTGGAGTTCATCCCTTCTCCAACGAACATGATGTTAGCCTTCTGTCTTGGAATCACGATATTCTCATAGTAGATACCCGTTTTGATCTGAATGACATACCTACCCGTGCTTCGAATGGGAGCCTCTAAAATTGCAGCTGTGATGTTTGTGTAATTTCCAGTGCCATCCAAGGCTACAACCACCGTTGGGGATGATCTTGGGCGGTACCTGCATCAGTCTGCGATCGGCAGCAGTCATCCAAGACGGAACATGATCAAGGCCAAAAGCGCCTTTGGCAAGAAGCCTTTGGGTTGTGGTGGATGCAGGGATGACATTGGTCTCGATGTAGTTGATGATGGCTAAACAGTTACTGATCATACGCATGATGGGTGTCAAAGTTTTCTGAAAATAACGACCAAGACGCGTTTCCGTGTCGTCAGAGAAGCCTTCAATGCAGGTGTTCTCGTTAGTCATGGCGGCACTGAGAAGGTTCTTGATGGTGGCGTAAGGTGGTGGTGAATCAAGATCCGTGTCACTACCATAAGGCGACGGGTACATCTCTTTAATGGATTCTTGCAGTTCGTAGAGCGTTTGGTCAAGCAGTTCAACGCAGTTATCAACCCACGTGTTGTTGTTACGATGGTAGGCGATGATTCTTGAACGGGATTTGGCAACGCGTTTGATGGTTTTGTGGATAGCGTATTGAAGAACATGATGGAGCTTTGTATGGTTGTTGTAATGATGATGGAGGTCAAGACGCGCAGAGGAGAGAGTGCGGAAACAGAGAGAAGGGTAGAGGGTGTTGGTGCATGTGTTTTTGATGAATGAATGAGACGGTGGTGGTGTGACGGTGAGTGCCGACAGTGGTTGCGTTGAATTAGAAGAATGTGGATGGTGGTGGTGATGGTGGAATAGCAATGGAGAGAGGAGGAGAAGGATCACAACGGGGATGACGGTGGTTACGACAACAGACCATTTCGAAGACTCCATTGTTAACGGTGAACTGAAGGAAGATGAAATGTATAGTGGTGGCTAATGATAAAGATTTTCCAACTGTTTTTCCCGCCAGAAAATGTTAACCATTTAACAGCCCATTTTCTTTTTATTAAAAGTTTTTTTTTTTTTTTTCAAGTAGATGACTGAATTATCGAAATCACATATGGGAATTTTATAAGTGAAAATTTATAAAATCTTGATCCAAGCCCTTGATGTTATTTTTCGGTCCCGACAAAAGGTCAAGGGTTCCGCGATTTCAGATGCTCTTTCATTCATCAACATATCAAATGCACATTGGCATATTGCATTGAAGACTACTATATATATACTCAAAATTACTTTTTTTTAACGGCAGTTGGTGCGATGGAGATCTCGTGACGCCACCAAGGCACCAAGTCTCGACCGAGTTCGAATCATCTCACGAAGAGAATAATGTTTTTCAGCCACAAACCATCCGCTTCTCATTAAGGGCTTGGACGGATCGACCATTGATTCGAACCCTACCGATAATTTGGAAAATCCCACATGGGTCCGGAGTCGAACTCGACCTCCCCACATGGAGACTATATACTCAAAATTACTACCTGGCCTAAACGGCTAAACTACATTTGAATTTATCATGAGACTCGAATCCTCAACCCTCTTGTGGAGATATACCTTAACCTAACACCTTAATACATTTAAATCCAATTAACGGTAAAAGTGTTCAAACCATCATATCGTTGTAGTTATCAATCGGCATGTCACGATTCTTGATATGTTGGATTAAAAAGCATATTGCATTTCACTTTTGCTAAAGAGCAATGCACAAAACTTGATCGGTACAAAGTTCTTTGTTCTTGTCACTGAAATCTGTTTGTATGTTTGATTTTTTTAGTTAATGCATCTTATATTTGTTAGGCATAACGTAGTTGATAGGTTAATTCTGACGTATTATTTTTTACACATAGTGAAACAGATAAATATGCCATTATGATCATGTGTCTCAATTTCGGATTTAAAATACCATTGTTTTATCAAATCAAAATTTTTGTTCCATACAATTATGTAGTTTTTGTCGGAGGCAACAAAAAATATATATATATATATATATATATATATATATATATATATATATATATATATATATATATATATATATATATATATATATATATATATATATATATATATATATATATATATATATTTTTAAGCGTTAATAAGAGAAAAAGGCGGTCATTAGATATTTTACTTTCACATTTTCTATTTTTTAATACTTTTACTTATCAATTTTATATTTTGTCCCACGTATTATACATTCAGATATGTAATTTTATAGTAAAACTTTATATTATAAGATGTTTGCCGTCATAGATTAACATCTATGACTTATTTTAGCTGCTCATATGTAACCGTTTTATATATCATTTAGATCGTTCATGGTATCGAAGATGATGAATAAATTGAGATATCAATTGCACATGACACATATTTTATCAATTTTTTCCTATCATTTTTTGTTTTCGTCAACAATTGTATTAAGAATAACTGTTTTATCATTGAGGTATGATTTTGAATTGCCGGTAATACTATTTCGAAAGTAGCAATTCCTCGATTACAATTACGTTTTTTAATATTTAGAAACTAGGAATAGAAAGGGAAAAACTAGCCGGAATGTCAAACGTTTTTTTTTTCAGTTTTGAAAATATTTTTAATTCAAAAATTTTGTTTTTTTACGGAAAGAACTATTTTGCATCCAATAATTTTTTTTGCGTCATAATTAAAAAACATTTTGCGTCCAATAATTTGTTTTTGCGTCCATAATTAAAAAATATTATCCCTTTTTTTCTTTCTTTTCTTTTTACAAATGGACTTTTCAGATTGTGTTTTTAAATATTTTGTATTTGTACTTTCTTATTTGTAGGTATTTTGGCAACTGTGGTTCAAGTGTTTCCGCCGCCCAGTATATATGCGAAGAAATTTTCTAGAAAGTAAACGGTAAGTATTAGCTCTATTTAAATCTTCGTACAAATTGAAACTGGAACTGAAAGGGCATCTCCTTTTTAGCCTAATCAAACGAAGCGCAAAATGAAACGAAAGGCAATATTGTTTATGAGTATATGTGCACATGTGTTATGTTGGTTTGTCATGTTTTGTGGTAAATATTTTATTTTTATAAGTAAAATTAGGAGAATGTGTGCATATGCGTTATGTATGTACATGTGTTATGTTGATTGTGAGCAGTTTATAAGTAAATTATGATTATGTGTGCATATGTGTTTAGTTGCATTTTTTTATGACATTAACGATTGTTTGGTTAGATATATATTCAATGCTAGTTATTAGAGAACACGTTGTTATTATTTGTGCATACATGTATATGATCATTGTTATTTTAACAAAGAATAACCTATAAGTAAGTGTGCATATGTGTTATGCTAGTTTATTTACCAAGTATAGCTTATGAGTAAGTGGACATATGTGTTTTGTTAGATTATGCATACATTAAGACTACTTGTTCAACTAACCAAAACTTATAATTGATTGTGGCGAGGTTAATCGACATTGTGGATCTTTGGCGATGACTTATATAAGTTAAGATGGCGAGGGCGATAAAAATACATGCGCGAGGATTAAAAACACGTGCAGATTTCATGTGTGTTTGAACCGGTCGAGGAATACATGTCTTCACCAAAAGATGAATCGATTGTTAAAGGCATTAGATTATACATGTGCACGCTTCGTATATTTGTAATAAAATTGAATACAAGTGTAAACATAATGATGTTTGTACTATAGTTGAATATTATATCAATAGAGTAATACAATTTTGAATTCAAAATTGCATAAATCTATTGTAAAAGTTTTATTTCTTGTATATATATTTATATAATATTATATATATAAAAAATTTAAAAAGTTAAAAGGAAAAAATAGCTATATGTTTGTATGTGTACGTTTGGTGTGAAACTGAATATTTATTTATGTGAAAACCGAATATCAATGTGAAGTATGTGTTTGCATCAGGTGATTACGAAGGATAATGGTAGTTTGGTTGGATTTTATGTATGTGTGAATGAAATTGACAAAAATACTTTTTCACATGACTTGCACATGATATATTTCACGGTCAAATTAACGGAAATATTAGTCAATGGATCAAACTTGATACGGGTAGCAATCTACAAAGACTAGATCCGTTTAAAAAAAAAAGCAAAGAGACTAAATCCGTTAAACTCGACAGACCACATGGACCATTTATGAAATTAACTTTAAGTTATGAAACAAAATATTAAGGTTGTGCTTGGTTAAAGGGTATGAGCTATAAGAAATGAGTAACATAATGATTAATGATGCTTGGTATCATATAATGCAATCAACCATTACCATTAATTTAGAAATAATGAATTTAATTACCTTTATATTCTTGTTATATTCTTTTGCCTTCCCATTGTTATTCTCCTCTACGAACCAAGCACGCTCAAAGTAAATATTAAAAAGTTTTAGAGTTCATGTAAATATTAAAAAGTTTGGAGTCGGTATAAGTTATGAGATTGTCAAAATACTAAGTAAATATTAAAAGGGAGGTTCCATCTTTATATAGTTTATATTATAGATGAACTTCCATACCAACAACAAATCCCTAACATAATACTATTCCAAACACGTATAACTTGTACACACCACAGTATATAAAGAAAGAACATTTCCTTTATCTAACCAATGTGGGATGAAGGTACTTGAAATGATTTTACATATATAAAATAATTCAATAAGGTACTCAAATGTTAACTCATGAAACTTTAGTATTCTAATCTATATCATCTATGTGTCCATTATACAACACCCGTTTAAATGATGAAACAAATTTATCACTGCTTACATTCTTTCTCGCTCTTTTTGTTTGGTTGTGGCTGAGGAGAAACTGTACGCTTCCGCATGTTTCTTTGATGTTTTATGTGTTTTATATATGATAGTCATGTTATATAATTCCAACAGTATCAATGTTAAGAAAAAGAACATGTGTATACAACTATACATATATGTGTTTGTCATGTATGTAAACTTATATAAATACAAGTCTAGAAAAGGCCAAGTTCAAATGAAGTAAAAAAGAGAAGAAAAGGAATATTATTTGATGCCCTTGATTATATTCTAAATGTGAGGCTCAATTTCAGTTTCAAAGCTTTTCTCAAAGAATCAACAAGACTGCTGATTACAACTGTCCCACATATATATGTTATATACTTCCTTAATTTAGTTCTATGATTTATAAGGCACATATATATCATCTAAGAAATGTTGCCTTAAATCAACGCACGCATTGTGAACCTCAAAGTTATACAACATGGACAACAGATAGATAGAATCATAAAAACAAAATTCATTACAAATTCGAAATTAGAGGCTGGCAATACAATGCCGAGGCCGGAGTGAATTACATGAATGGCAATGAAACGGAAAACAGAATGACTCACAAACGCAAACAAAAGCCTTTCAAAATGCATACGAATTGCTTTACTCTTCACTTTATTTTTATTTATATAATGTGGAGCATCTCCTCAGCTCGATTGACCACCCATACGAATTGCTCCTTACTTTTCCTCGTCAACAGCCAATGGAACAGATTCAGCCTGTAATGGAATCGATAAACACCAACCACATATTAGCTTAAGTAATAGGTTAAGTTGCATATTCATGGAACAGATTAACTTACCAATTTGCGGTACTTGAGAGCATAAAACATTTCAAGATAACGACGAATCTCAAGCCTGTCAAGCTTTGACACATGCTTCCAGAATCCATAAACTCCAGCAAGGGTCAACAACCTTTCTGAGTAAATCTGCCATGTGTACCTGTCCAACAAATTTCATGTTAGAAACAAATAACCAACATGCTAATTAATAATTAAGGCGACTAATAATTAGATATGAGGTTTGTGGTTTGCTTACTTCTCCTGGATACGCTGTAGGCCACCCTTTGAAATGGCATCCCAATGAGAAGGGTCTTGTTTGGTTTTCTCAAAGAAGTTGACAAGCAACTCGGTGACCTGGTCCCCGTGGTATGGGTCAATGTGGAAGCCAGATTTCCCATGAACAATGATTTCAGCTGGTCCTCCATGAAGTGTTGCAAATGTGGGCAACCCGCAAGTCATGGCCTCCACCACAGTCAACCCAAATGCCTCGTAAAATGCAGGCTGGATAAATGCTCCCCTTGTGTCAGCAATCACACGATACAACTCTCCGTTCCTCACTCTATTCATCTGTGAAGAAATCCATCTAAACTGTCCGTTGAGTTTGTAGTTTTCAATGAGCTCGTACATCTTCTTCATCTGTGCTTGCTCTTCAAGATCTTTAGATTCCTTCCTTCTATCTCCACCAACCACAACAAGGTTCACCAATTCACGAAGCTTGTCATTCTTGGCATACCACTCCACCAGTCCTGTTAAGTTCTTCACATTGTCCAATCGCGCCATTGTGAATAGGATTGGCTTATTCTTGTCTTTCAACACACACCTATGTAACACCAAAATGTTATTTGGGATTTTAAACGATCCCAGAAAATAATAAATACATGACGTGTAAGCAGTAAACATACATGTGTTCCTCGTTCTCAACGGAACTGAAGAGAAGCTCATTGATTTCAGGGTGGAGTGCAGTGAGCCTCTTTTCTTTCTCAGTGTAAGAGTAGTAGATCCCCATATCAGCACCGGGTGAGACAATATTAAACTTAGGGTCAAAAACATCAATCCCGTGAACCACCCTGTATAGTCCAGGCATTGTAAAGGCAGTATGACTCTCGTACTGTCCAACCGTGTCCTTGCTGCATCATACATTTTCTCACATTATATTTAGGCTTTTCATTTATAAACAAAAACTTTGAAGAAAATGAGAATAGGAAAATATACCTTCCCGCAATCTCTTGGAAAGTACTAGTAATGATGAAGTCAGTGTGATTCATGGCAATAAGATCGGCTGTGAATTGAGATGAAAAGTGATACTTTTCCTCAAAGTTCTTCCAGTATATATCTGAATCGGGGTACTTGGTTTTCTCCAAGGCATGGGCAATCGTACACTACAGCCGCAGCACACAATGTATTAGTACTTAATTTATCACCTAACTAGTACTAGTTAGTATGGAAATGTCATGCTTAGGTAAGTAGGTACCTGAGTGACACCCAACTTGTGAGCAAGCAAAGAGGCGACCAGGTTTCCCTCACTGTAGTTACCTATGATCAAATCTGGTTTCGCCTGTAGCTCTGCTGTTACTTCTTTGGCCACATCCTAATTTGACCCGAAAAGCGCTATTAGTAACTGGAGTAAATCTTAATAAATAATCAATGGATAAGCCAAATTAGAAAAGAGGATATTACCTCGGTGAAAGTCTCGATGTATGGCCAGACCTCAAAACGAGAGATCCATTTACGGAGAATACCCTTTTCGGTTCGGAATGGAACTCTGAGAATATGACAGTTCTCTGATCCAAAGACTTTCTCAAGACGCTGACCACACGTGGTTCCAACAGCATCAGGAAGCAGCCTTGTGACAATGAGAATGCGAGGAACAATATCAAGACCTTGCTCTTTGATCCTCTTGCGCATCTCACGCTCCAAAGCCGGAACTTGATCAAGAATGTAAACAACTTGACCACCTGTGTCTGGATATCCCAACACGTTCTCCTGAGCAAAGTAACCATGTGGCGAAAGAATGACCACATTGAACACCATTGGGATTCTTCCAAGGAACTTCTCAAGAGTGCATGCATCGGGCGCCTCGAGAAGTTCCAAAAGCATATGGATCATCTCCATGACACCTTCTGCTTTGTTACCCCAACCTCGCTCCAATCCAATCTCTTGAAACTTATGCGCAAACTCAGAGTAGGGAGTTTCGGCATCCAAAGTGGACAGGTACTCTGATGCCTTCCTCAACACAGACTGAAGCCCATTCAGGTTTTGGATTCTGTCATTCAGCATCATGTTCTGCACATGCACAACTTATTAACTACTAGTAGTAAATTAAAAGACTGTATATTTGTGTTCTGGTTCCGTCCCTGGTAGGTACCTTGCCCGTGCTTTGGTGAGTACGGAGGAAATCGAGAAGAGGATGCATGCTGTCTTTGTCATGAAACATTTTGGCAGAGAGATGCCTGTTAAGGAACTCGACTCCGTTACCAATTGATTTGGTGAGTGTGGGGCGAGGGAATGATGCCGTAAAGGGTTCAAAGTCAAGTTCAAGTACAAAGTTGCCATTAGACCTGCATTTCATTTCCATTAATAAGTTCCAAGTACTAGTATAAGTTACTAAATAAAGAAAGAAACAGGGGAGGTAGGTATTATTACTATCTCTGTCCCTAAATAAGTATACAGTTTGACTTTTTAGAGTCAAACTGGATCAACTTTGACCTTATCTATTTTTATCTGTTTTTGAGTGTTATATAATACTTGATGAAAAATATATGAATGGATTGGGTTTTAAGTGTATTTTTCATTGGTATAGTTTTCCATCAAGTATTATATAACACAAAAAAAATATTTACGGTAAAAGTTGAGCCATTTCGACTCTGAAAAGTCAAACTGGACATTTATTTAAGGACGGAGGGAGTAATCACTTACGCGGTTCCATTAACGAGTTCTTCTTTGAAGTGAAGGTATTCAGGGACAGAGAGTTCTTCGACAACAAGAGCATTAACATTGACACGAACATATTCCCAAACACCGGGACGAAGACGGATAGCAAGAGCAACCCAAGGAGGAAGGACAATGGCTTCCTGAGTGCATTTTAAGACCTCGTAAAAAGCGCCGTCTTCATGAAGCTTTGTTTGGTCCTCTTTGCAGATGGCTTCGAATTCAGCCATCACTTGGTGTGGCTTCAGTATTCCTTGTCCATGGCTTTCGATCCTTTTTTTTTAAATATAAATATTATTAGTTACTCTATTTATCTAGAGTAGATAAATAGTTGATCCGTCTTACTATTTTTTTTTTTATTTTTTTTTTTTTGTCCAAAAGAAAAAGTTGTCCACTTTTAACAAATAAATTTAAAAATTTACTACATTTTAACTATTTTTCCCTTAAATATTTTTCATATCACAAAATGACATTTTTTTTAAGGCACCGTACTTGAAATCCGACCTCCCTGAGTTAAACATTCAAATGGGTAGGTCTCGGAACCCAAACCACAACCCGCAAAGGAAAAGCTCTATAACTCACGGTTTCGCACCAAGAGAAAAACCTGAATTTTTTGTCTCTTGTGAGACTCGAACCCTGGGTAAAACCTACCCCAAGCTTCAAAAATAGCCCAGGTGGCCAACTGACCTAAGCCAGTTGGTTCACAAAATGACATTTGTTTTTAGACACTCTTTCTGAGACGGACGGAGATAGTAGTAATAACTAGCTAGTAAAAATGTAAAATAATGGTGGGTTGGTTACGTACCTAGAAAGAACCATGAGGATTTCATTACGATGAGTGAGAAGAGTTGAGTCGAGACGTTCACGGAGACTGTGAACACGGGTCAGAACACGTTCCGGCATATTCAGTAACTTATTTTTTTATATATTTTTTTATTAGGATGATTCAACTGGCAAAAGAGAAACACGTACAGAAGAGTTAGATCATCAGATTAAAGAAACTAAATGCAGAGTTATGAAAAGTTAAAAGTCAATTATTTACTGCTGTTGCTGCTAGAAGAACAAAGGTAAGAAAAGTCAATGGCGGCCAAACTTTATTAATTATTAGTATACTCGTAGTATTTAGTTAAGTGCTAGCTGCAATATCAACCAACCACCTATGTAGTAGTACTTAACAAGTTAACATGGAAGAAGTAGAAGAAGAAATGGTAGCCAGGTGTTAAGTAACTACACGCACAATATATATATATGGATGCTATCCTATATAGTACGAATCTTATTATTCATATTAGCTAGTAGTATATAACTTTTGAACAAGAATATATATATATAAAAAAGCTGGAAGAACATATATAAAGATGTGATCTCAAGAGAAAGAATACAGCATACCTTAACTGGCTTTTGAAGAAACGAAACGAAAAAAACAGAGGGGGGATATGAATAAGAAGAAGAAATGAGATGAGATGAAATGTGACAAACCTCAGATTATATAGGAACCAAAAGTGAGGCAGCTAGTCACCCAGCCTTATATTAAAATATTCTAATTAATATTAGTTGAATTCCAAAACTACTCGCAAAACAAATACCATACCATAGTACTAGTTAATTGTTTCAAGTGCTAACCACACAACTTCCTTCTAAAGCTTGAAGAGGAGTTTTTTGAAAGTAATAAAGAAAATCTATATTTTTTTTAATGTGAAAAACGGCTTACTACGGCCTCTTATACTTGTTTCTTCGCTTAGATGGTTAAACCATGTTGATTGCAAATGTGATGCCGATTTTAAAAAAAAAAAAAAAAAATTAGTTTCAAGTGCTTACCACCACCTTCCTTTTACTTTTTTATTTATTCATTTATGTACCTTCCACTATTTTTCTTTTTACATCTCATTTTCGGTCTTTCATCAAACACACCAATAAACTTTTTCACCTTTTTCCCTCAAATATATTTAAGGGTATATATCTATATCTTTTAATGATGTAACACCATTAACCAAGTTTTCTTTATTCTATAAATTAAGATTTTTTATTTCTAGAATCTGGACTATTTTTTCCTAACTACCTCATGAATGAAATATGTATTCAAGATAATCTTAGACCCTTCTTGTCAAGAGTTGAATAATAACCATATACTTATCTAATTTAAGTTTCAATAACTAAACCCACAATATTATATTAATTGTTTCAATAAGAAAAAGACAAAACTAAACTCAAAAATACATTTTTATAATATAGTATTAAAACTTTTTATCGTGCCTTGCAAGACAAGAGATAAAAACCCTAAATTGAAACATGTAGGTTCATCTAAAATAATAATAGTGTTAATTTGGTACGTCCAACATGTGTCCACTCCCAAAACCATGAATATGATGTCTCACCGGCCACAAATCCTAGTATTTATTTCATAATACTACTATAGTAGGTTTTTTCCAATATTAAAATATCACTCCTTTGGTATACTACATTGGCATAGCATACGAAATGATCAAATGAATGTATACGTACACATCAAGTAAGCAAAGGACACTTTTAAGAGAATTTACCGAAATGAACACATCGATCATTCTGATTCTGCTCACCTTTTTTGCTCGCCGTTTTCAGTACAAACATTTTTCGCTAAAAGACAAAAAACATAAAGAGCAAAATGCTTTTGCTCTATGTTTTGCTCGCCGTTCTCACTAAAAGACAAAGAATATGGTGAACAATGCTTTGCTCGACTAAATGTTTTGCTCGCTTAGTTGATTTTGATAAATCCTTTTAAAAATGTTTGTTTTGGTAATGGTTTATTTAAAGTGTTCAATTAAAAAATGACACTAAAAAAATTATTATTATTATTATTTTATTAAAACATCACTTCATTAGAAAATCATAGGATTTATAAAAATTAATGGGGAGTCGAAAAACTAATTATTATTATTATTATTATTATTATTGTTATTTTATTCTTTTTTTATATATATAAAACAACACTTTATTAAACTCATAAGATTTATAAGAAGTTAATGAAGTTCGAGATACTAATCGGCTCCCACCTCTGAAATGAAAAGTTAATCCTACTAAAGATATGAGCAAAGACGCGTCTCCGATGTCTTGGGTCATCGAACTTTCGGATTCGCTCAAGAAGGACACAACATCTATCTCAATTATTATTATTATTATTATTATTATTATTATTATTATTATTATATATATTTTTATAAAACATCACTTCATTAGAAAATCATAGGATTTACAAGAAATTAGTGGGAGCGAAAACTAATTGGGCCCCCACTCTCTAGCTAAGAAAGCTAATTCTACTAAAAATACGCTTCAAGAAGACGCGTGCCAATCTTGAGTCAACTAGTAACCGGACACGCTTAAATAGGGTTATCGATATTTCTCAAGCTCTCCAAAGGAAGAGAATGAGAGGAGGAACTCGATCCAATGTCCGCACATTTAGCCTCATATTTAACACGTTTCGTTGTCAACCGACAACCACCCGACCGGTGCGAATTCAACCATATTAGTTTGTGTCAAAGGAGACGATCATGTTAGATCGACACATGTATCATGCCCACCATCCCAAGAGAGCAACACATCACCGGACGTAAGGATTTGTTCCTATCACCACGAGCCCAATGTCAACCTCCCAGCGGCGGAGATACCGGATCGAGAGCATATGCTCGGCAAGAGTATCACGCACCATATTGTGTCGGTGTTTAATACCAATGATACCAAAGAAAGGACACCGCATGATCTCCATAGATGTCTCCAAGAAAACTTTGAAACAAGTTGGGCATGGCATCCGAGCGAGAAAAAGGGACACCTAACCAGTAGCATAACACACACCGGTAAGTTCTAGCATTCATGGTCTGGCCCAACCCAGGAATCGGAACCACTCTAAGCCAGTCAGAAGTGTGGTCTTCTTTTTGTGATCTCCATAGAGCCATTTGCCGGGAAGATAAACAAAAGGTGGATTCGGCCATTTTGGTGACACGTGTGAAATGTATATCACTTCATTAGAAAATCATAGGATTTACAAGAAATTAGTGAGGAGCCGAGAAACTAATTGGGCCCCCACTCCTCTAGCTATAGAAAGCTAATCCTACTAAAAATATGATCGAAGACGCGCCAATCTCCTGAGTCGTGAAACTTGGATGCGCTTTAGTAGGGTTATCGCATCCTTCTCAAGCTCTCCAAAGAAGAGAATGAGAAGGAGAAACCTATATCCAATGTCCGCACATTTTGCCTCATACTTACCACGCTTACGTTGACCGCTCGATCACCGCACGCGACCGGTCGCGAAATCAACCATATTAATTTGTGTCAGGGAGCGACCTGTCAAATCGAAACACGTATCCCGCCCACCATCCCAAGAATAGAGCAACATATCACCGGACGTAAGGATTTGTCCCTTTCCCACTAAGCCTATATCGACTTCTTTACAGTGAAATCTCGAACGTGAACAAATGTCAACTATAGTATCACGCACCACGTTATGCCGATGTTTAATACCAATAATACCAAAGACATGATACAAACATGGTCCCCATAAATATCCCGTAAAGACCCTAGAACAAGCCGAGCACCAGATCTCGAGCAGGAGAATAGGGAACACCCATCCGATAGCATAACACACACCGACAGGTCCCAAGATTCATAGTCCGTCCCAACCCGGATATTGGAACCACCCTAAGCCAATCCAGTGTAGCCATCCATTTGCGATCTCCATAGCGCAACTGTCGTAGCAGTAGATAGAGAAAAAAGTGGATTCAATAGTTTTGATGAACACGTAAAATATATATCCGCCAATTTCTTTATGAGTTTGGGCAATGATCTCATTTGGATTACTCAAAAGGTCAATTATTATTATTATTATTATTATTATTATTATTATTATTATTATTATTATTATTATTATTTAAAACAATCTAAAATTATTATTATTATTATACTATTATTATTATTATTATTATTATTATTATTATTATTAAATCAATCTAAAATTTAACACTAAATACATACGGTTTACCATCTTAAAAACATATATTTCCTTTGCTAGATTTTATTTAGAGTTTATTCTCAATGTCATTAAAGTTATTGGAAAAGCCATTCTTTATTTGGTGTGAAGGTCAAGGTGTCATAACCACCAATAATAACGTTTAGAAAAAGTTATTGATTGCAACTAATTAAATACTTGAGTTAAATAATCGAATATTATGTGAAGGAGGCACATAGTTTGTAAATTAAAGAGGATAAATAAACATAATAAGAGTATATAAAATATAGTAATATGCGAAAACTCGACAAGTACTCAAACACATGTTACTTGTAAGAAACCTACGGCAAGTTTGGTATCTGGTTTTGTAGCAACTGGAAGAAATAATAATAAAGAAAAGTCCGGTTTGATTTTTATATTTTCAAAGAATAAAAGTTCTAACCGTGCTTTGACCAAACAACGGAGAAATGTCGACCAGAACTAGGGGTGTTATCGGGTCGGGTTATCGGATTTATCGGGTCAAGTTGAGTCGGATTTTCTACTAGAGAAAGTTGTCCCGCAACCCGACCCGATAAGGAATCGGATTATCGGGTTCGGGTTGTTATCCGGAACAAGGTTGAAATATTCTACCATTTCTTTTTATTATGTCATGGTAAGGAAAATCAATTTTCTTAAAAGACAAGTCAGAGTAAAGGGAGTAGTCACTATCTTTTTACTATTGACATTAGCATCATTTGAGTTTTTTTTTCTCCTATCATTCTCTTATTTCCTCCTTGTTTTCGTCATTTTATTTCACATTTTATTAAAATACCGACTTTAATAATCTCTATCCACTGGGCAAATGATTAAACACAATTAATGAAGACACAATTTCCTTTTAAATAAAAAAAAATGCATTTAATGAATATTTATTCTTCTCTAAAATTACCGTAATCGATCATTATTTTGATATTAATTAACTTAAACATTCCTTATATGTATAGCTAAACAAATGCCCAGTGGACAGAGATTAGCAAAACCCTTATACAATATACTCCACATACACTCACAAATCAAATAAAAAATTATAAAGCTTGCACGGAAACCGAACGATGACCCAATCACGTTTGTTGCTTGGTTTGAGTCGCGACTTGTGCTTCCGTTTTGGTTGTCGCGCGTGAGGAGAGGCGTCACCGGGTGAGGCTCACGCCCACTCCGGTTAGCCTAATATATATGTAAGTATAGTCTTGGGATGCGTTTGGTTTGCTACTCGAAATATTATGGTTTTGATAAAAAGGTTGAATGAAATTAGGTATACCAATTTCACTGTTTGTGTTTGATGTAAAGATTGAGTTATGAGTATCACATTGTTATGGGTCTTATTTACCAAAAATACTTTTTGTAAAAAGATTATAGAAATGAGAAATTTAATTCAAAAATATAACCCTACATAGAGATGCATACTATCAAATCATCCACTTCACCCATGAATGAGAATGTAGGTTTCAAACTCAATTTTTGATTTCATGTCTATTAACCAAACAATAACAATGGATATCAAACTCATTCCTTAATTTCAAAACTTGTATACTAAAATAAATGTACCCCAATTCTTTCATATGTTGTATATGGATATGACATCAATTTCAACTTTATAAATATATATTATAAGTTTTAGTTTTAGCTACATTTTTCAGCTTATTTCATAAAAAAATACTCGTATAATAAAAAATGAGAGGTGATTTGCATACTCTTTATTTTGATTGAGACACTTAATGTACAAATATATAATGTATATTGAAAAACCTGTACAACTATATTATGCATAAAATAGAGTGTCACAATCAAAATCTTGAATGTGCAAATCAATCCCCATAAAAAATAGTTTTGTATTCATGTAGTTTTTTTCATGATTTGGATTGACCAAATTTCAACTTAGACAAAACACAATGTTTACCCCTCAATAGTTTTGTATAAATGTATAAAAAAATGTTACTTTCAAACAATTTAAAAAATATATATATTAAATACATATTAGACCAATCTTATTGTAATATACTTTCATTCTTACCATTTCATAGTTACCATAGTTTTCATGTATATATCGTTTTGAAAACCGGGTTTTTAATCAACTGGGTCAAGTCATCGGGTTATCGGTTCAATCGCCGGGTCAACTTGAATTTTTAATAAAAAAAACTTTTCTTTTTTTCAACTGGTTCGACCACCGAGTCAACTCAGTTTTTATTTAAAAAAAATAAAAAAAATCAAACCCGGTCAGATTTCAAAAACCAGATTGACCCAGGTCATTTGAAACCCGACAGGTTGAACCGGCCGAGTCAAACCGGGTTTCAAAACACTAGTATATACGTGAATTTATTTTATAAAAGTTTTGTGAGTGCAATATTTTCTAGAAAAAGATGGTAAAAACAGGAAGGTAGTATAAAAAAAGGGAGCCCACCAAGTGAGGAAACAATGTGCGTGTTATAGCTTCAAAAACCAGGAGCGGTATTGTAATTATATCCGGTTTGCATGCCACCCTCCAATCGTTTTGATTCAATAACAAGTTAACAACCAAAAGTCTTAGTAGTCGCTTTATAAAATTTATTCACGTACAAGTAGACGACACAATATATATATGTCCCCAACTGCATGGCTAGTAGCTGCATCTGCGTGCATGTTTAATAATAGGGTTTTTAACATATCTTTCAAATTCACGTTAAGCATCAAAATGATGGTGGACTACATGAAAAATGACGTCCGGACCACATATTTTTTAAAAGTGTATTTTTTTGGGTGGGACGTCTTTTTATGGGCCCGCTCGTCCTTTTGTCTTTAACACGCAATCCTTAAGATATATTAAAACCCTTAATAATAATACAAACTTAACTTGATTTTGGGAGTATATGTATGTAACTCCATGCATGCATGCATGCACATTCAAAGCCATTTGGACGCTGCCCAACTGCTACGTGCTTCTAATCACACAACACATGGTCATATCAAAAACTCATCTCGATCTACTAATCTACGTAACTTATAAGTAATGAGGAGAACATGTAAACGTTAAAAGGATCAGCATTACTTTTAATCTTTAGTTATATGAGTTAAAAAATGTGTTGCCAAGTTGTCGAAATTCGGGATTAATTGTCTTGATCTCTATAAAATCAGGACATAAGATCAAATTAATGGTGCTTAAAAGATTAATTAATAGTAAAGCCATCCTTTTCCAAAGACAAAATAAACATAAAGAAGAATATGCCCAGACTGTTTAAGGAATAATTAAGAATGATCATGCGTATAATTTCAATGGATAAGGTTTAAAGTGTAGAGTTATACAGTAGTATTTAATAAAAAATGGGCACTAATCAAGGAGTGGGTGGGAGATAATGACATCACCTAATTTGTAGTGAAAATTCCTAAATCAGTGGCTATCAAATGATATCACTTTTCTTAAGCTTAAATTCAAAGCTTTCTTATCCACATCATCACAATATGTTTCTCTAATTTCAGTTCAAATCATATGACATGCACCAGCCAGCTACCCTACCATTAATCTCTCATGTCTTTTTGCACCATAGATTATTTGTGTGACATCAATCAATGTTACGAAATCAAATCTCAAACATTTGTTTTTCCTATATACTCCATCATTCCCGAACTATATTTAGTTGTTCCAAAATAAGTATTTATTTTGTGTTAAAAAATAGGGTTACTAAGGTGGGAGAGATTGTGGATTCTGATAGTGATGATGAGGAGGTTGTGAGCACTTTCACGATGCGCGAAGAATCTATTGGTGGTGGTCATGATCGCGAAGATGATTTATGATGATTTATGATTATGATAACTATCACGGATCAGGTTTACGATCTTCCAGAAATTTGGACGCCTATTATGACACGTGTGTAGACGCCTCCGGCGGTAGGAAGTAATTTTATCTCCATGGGAGTTATATATTTTGAGTAGTGGTTTATTTTCTTATATAGTATCAGAGTATCTTCGTTACATGTTTATTCGCGCTACGTAATCGGGTGAGATATGGATTCATTTATATCCTTTGTACTTAAACATTTTTGGAGTAATATATTTACTGGTCTTTGACCTTTTAAAAAAAAAAAAAAAAAAAAAAAAAATGTTAATGCAAGACACGAAACAAATTTTCAAAAAAATTAATTGAAAAGTAACCGTAATCCAAAAGAACGAGAATATAAAACCTAAAAGGTTTATAAAATCTTAAAACACAACTTAAGAAGTAATAATTTTACAAGGATTTTGACAACGAAATCTAACCCTATGTAGGGAAGAAACACAACATAAGTAGTACGGAGTAGCAATTTTACAAGGAAACCTAAACCTTATGTGGGAATAGAGATAGATTGAAACCAAAGAAACATTTGGACCTAAAACATTTTGTTTGCTATTCTATTTTCTTGTGGAAATTAGTTTCATTTATAATACTAGTAATTTAACTAGATGTGAATGTATAAAACTATCAACAACAAAAAAAAGTTGTCAAGTGATACTAATTTGTTTAATCAGTGTTACATACTTTACTAACTTTGTTTCTCGTTTTAGTCTTTTATATAAGAAACATGAATGACACCTTGTTCGAAAGGTGGATAATGGATCCAGTGTTAAATTTTGGTTAGACGGATGGGTTGATAATCAACCACTGAAAGATAGGTTCAATCGATTATTCTACTTGGAGTCTAACAAGAATTGCATGATTAGTGAACGGCCGGGTTGATGGTTCATGGAGGAGTGGCGGATACATATTTGAGGGAGAAGAGAATAAGAACAACTTCAACAGCTTCTTGATTTGCTCAGAATATGCATTTTTCATATGACATGGATAAATTTTCGTGGAGTTTAGATCCGTCTGGCGATTTTTTTGTGAGTAGCACGAGAGCTCACATTGATGATAATACATTGTCGTATGGTATTCTTGCTACGAGATGTTTAGAGTCCATCGCTTATGCTTCATTGTGGATTTTGTGGCGTCATAGAAACTCGGTTTTATTTAACAACAAACTGATTCATAGAAGTGATATCTTTGATTTGATTTTTATGTTTTTTTTTAATTGGTTGAATTATCGGGCTTCCAAGCTTAATGTCTCTTGGAATGCATGGTTGATATGTCCTTTATAATTGTTTTTTTTTTTTTTAAGGGGGTTTAGCCTCTTGCTTCTCTTTAATAAAAATTTCTTTGTTAAAAAAATGTTACACTTTATTCTTGAAATTTTTTGGCCCCCTTAATTAAAATGGTCAAGCTCCGCAGATGCCCCTCACATAAAAAGAACTTGACCTTAAGTTCTCATTTATAGTTGTTATGCTCGTGGGGTAGACCTTTCAACTTTTGATTAAAGATATAAACTTTGATTGCTTTTTACACTCTCACAAGTCAACACGCAAACCCGATTTTTTATTTATCATCTCAAGTTATCCATAAATGACTTGTCATGTGTAGTGGTCCAATATTTTGCATAATAATATATATTTCTTCTTTCTTACCCTCCACAATTGATTGTTAAATCATTGTGCGGATAAAATTCTGTAATTTTTTTGTAAATGTAACATTTCTCCTTGCTAAAATGTAACAAACTTTTTTGGTAAAGGTTACTACCAATAGTGTGTAGTGAAATTTAGCAAATTCACAAACTAAAAAAAGTTTCTTGAAAAGTTTTGTTATTCTAAAGAATGATGATATATAATAGGTAATCATTATTGGCTTGATGATTAAAGGAAAAAAGCACACTTTTAGTGGAGAATATGATAAGAAAAATAAGAGGTGCTTGATCGATCTTCAGTTTAGATTGAAAGGGTGTAAAACATAGAGCATCATATATGATTAGTTATTATAAAACATTTAAAAATATAGTATGTGTTTTTACTAAAAAAGGAAAAAGCCTGTCAACTAAGGATAAGAGATTATCAAAACAAAAATCAATTTGTGCTTCCTATTATCCGATGTTAGGTTGTTTTTGTTAACCAAAAGTTAATACATAAAGAAGTGGAGGTCAAGATGATTAATTATTTATGTTATGTCATTTCGATTAACTAACCAGTAATAAAATAAAAACTAACCAATAATATATAAGTGGAGGTTGTTTGGTAAAGATTAGTTGTGGTTGCTGGTTTTGGAATCAACTACTTCCACCTAGTAAATTTTTTTATCTTAAATAAATTTTGACTAAGCGAGTACCCGCAAATAATGCTAGGAATTTAAAACGACGAATAACTATAACTGTGGCTAAATGTTTCGTGTATAAAAATACTCGTTACATTCAAATGTTCTTGGGTACTACATATTTCCTTATGCATTTTCCTCAATACGAAGACATGTTCTAAACTGTAGTGTGTCTATTGATGAAGCTTTAGAGATGATCAAGCCAATTTTAGATGAAGAAATTAAGGTGTTGGTAATTCAAAGATGAAACAAACAAACAAATTCAACAAACTAAGCAGAAGCTTTATTCAAATTACCAAACCAAATACAAAACCAAATTCTAATTCCAAAGGTGCCCAAACACTAATTCAAATGGTACCAAATTATTATTCAAAAAGTACAAAGAAAACTAATGCTAATAATCCTTATTTATAGGGCAAACTAACCGTCATAAGAAAGTTTCTAAATTCGAATCAAACTTGTAGAACAAGTCACAAAATTACCAAATTTACCAAATAATCCTTAAAATTTAAGTCACTTTCTAAAACATACGGAATTATATCTCGTATTGATGATCAAAAGGCATCTGCTTAGATGGTTTGTTAGCAAAAAAATTTAAGTTCGCTTGGAGTGTGATTGGTTAGGGTGTGTTTAGCTATTAAGGAGTTCTTTGTATCATAGAAGCTACTTGTAGAGGTAAATGCAACTATAATTGCATTTGTTCCTAAACTTAATACTCACAACAATGTTAATGATTTTAGGCCTATCGCATGTTGTAATGTATTATACAAATGGTTAAAATATTTTTTTGATCATACTATATTGGACTTATATACTCCAATATAGTATGATGATATGAAAAGTGGTTAAATCTAATCTAGTCCAGTCCAGTGATAGGGTCTTTGGGGGCCCAGATAGAATTAATAATATGCAAGTCCAAGTCCAAGTGGAAGCCCGCCCAAAGGGAAGATAGGAAACCTAACAAATAGTAACATTCATCTTCATCTTCCTCCGTTTTTTTTGTTAACACACTCTTACACAGCCATCAGCAGCAATTAAAGGAACGATTGATTGATTGATTGATTATGGCTCAAACTACTACTAATGTTGAGGAATCATCAAAAAGTAGTATGTCGTACACTGTTGAGCAACTTGTATCCGTGAACCCTTACAACCCTGACATCCTTCCCGATCTCGAAAACTACGTCAACGAACAGGTCCCTATCTACTTTCTTTTTATTATTAATTTTACTTTTTACTTATTATTACTAATTGAATTTCATGATTAAACAAACGAATAGGTTTCATCAGAGAGCTACAGCTTAGATGCTAACCTTTGCCTCCTCCGCCTCTATCAGGTACCTTCTTATTCATTCCTTTTATTATTATTTTTTAATAAAATTTATTAATTAATTAATTAAATTCAATTCAATTAACTAATCAAACAGTTTGAGCCTGAGAGGATGAGCACTCAGATTGTTGCCCGCATTTTGATCAAAGTATGCAACCTTTCTTTCTTTCTTTCTTTTATCATTACATTACATACATGCTTGCTTGCTTTTATTACTACCTCCGTCCCAAAATTTAAGTCCGTTCCGACTTTTTGACTCCAACTTTCACCTTAAATATTTTTGTTTGTATTATATAATTTTCATCAAGTATTATATAATATAAACAAAACTATTTAAGGTCAAAGTTTTATTCAGAAAGTCAAAACGGACTTATATTTTGAGACGGAGGGAGTATTATATATATAAATAAATCAATTAATTAATTAATTGTTTTCAGGCTCTCATGGCAATGCCTGCTCCTGATTTCAGCTTATGTCTCTTTTTGATTCCCGAAAGAGTCGTAAGTATCAATTATCTCTTTTTTACTGCAACCATATACTCCTCTGTATTTATTATACTTATAACGACTCTGAACAGCAAATGGATGAACAATTCAAGACTCTCATCCTTCTTTCCCACTATCTCGAGGTTTCTACTTTTTTTTCTTCCTATTGCTCTTCATTTAACTAACTTACTAACTAACCTTCCTTCCTTTCTATAAATATGTAATGAATGCAGACTGCCAAGTTTCGTCAGTTTTGGGATGAAGCTGCCAAAGCCCGCCACATTCTTGATCTTGTCCCTGGATTCGAGCTAGCTATTCGAAACTATGCCATCCATGTCCTCTCTCTCACTTACCAAAAGCTTCCATCATCCGTTCTTGCCGAGGTATCTCACTCACATTAACTTGTTTCTCGCTTATATGCATGTTTTTGCTTAACCCCTTGTATCTCCCCTGCTTAGCTGTAAGCATCTGCTACTTGATTCACCAGGCCGATAACAAGTTTGGTTTTTGTTTTTGGGCAACTAAGCAGCTTTATATGTTCTCGCATGCATAGTGTATTCGCTAGTTAGCTTTTTGCTGACTCATTGCTGAGTATGCCTAATAAGTCTAAACCCATTGACACATGCTATTCAATTACGCTAAATAGTGGACTAGTTATTTTGCAACTTGTTACCCCCTTTTTTTGTTTTTCTTTAATGGCACATTGAACATGGTCTGATAGTTGGCTAGCTTGTGTTATGTCACGCTCTTTTTTGATTGTGACATACTGACAGACGCTTGAACCATCTGTATAGACTGACGTTAGATTGTTTTACCAACTTGTCGCTTTCCTTTGTCTTATGTGGCACATGCTCTTTCTCAGCCCATAGTTAGCTCTCTTGATAAATCCATGTATGATAGTTTCGTCTTTTTTGCTGGAGACTAACAATAAGAATTGTTTCGACAGGCGATTAACCTTGAGGGTCCGTCTTTGGATAAATTTCTAGAGCACTACGTAGCAAATAACAGCTGGGTTGTGGAGAAGGGCCAAGGCAAAGGCCAACTCATCTCGTTGCCCGCAAATGAGTTTAATCATCCTGAGCTCAAGAGAAGTACCGCCGACAGCATTCCATTGGATCACATTACTCGTATTTTCCCTGTTCTTGGTTGATCGATTTACATCTTTTGACATTAGCGCATCCAAATGGATTGGAATCAAACTTTTTTTTAGTTTCTGAAATTCTACCGAATGTATTTTGGATAATTTTGAAAAGAGTATTTCTTTATGCTATTTGACCTTTGCCTACTGCCGTATTTCTCATGGTCCTTGCTCAGGCGACAAAGAGTGGTCTTTTGATTGTTTTTTAAATAGTATATCGTTAAAGGTCTCTAATTCCCATGGTGTGTGAGATGGCAGCTGTGTTAGTAGATTGTCTTTAGATTGTATGCGAATGTTGAACCAACTCTACTGGCCGGCCAGAGTGGTCAGTGCCAGAAAATTAAGATATAAAACGTTGTTGATTTAACATTGCTTGCTTAAATGCCAACGAATGACGCTGCTTTAGGCATGATTTAGATGCGCTTGCAGTAGAATTCCTATTTTTCAGTAAGGGAACGGCTTAAGTACAGATTTGCTTGAACATGATATGAAGTACAAACCATACGATGATAAGCATAACAGATAAGAACCGTAAAACCTTATTCAGATAAACTCTATCCTGTGGTAAATATTATTCATAATCTTTATCCGGCTTTCATGTTGAGTTCCATGTCTTGTCGATAATCATATAATAGAGAGCAGTAAAAACTTCAGTTTACATATATATGGGGCATATCTGAAATAACAGATAACTTGATAAACTGTGTTGAACTATTAATCAGCTGGCCATTAAGTATCTAGAAAAGTTTTCAGGTGACTCGTACAGTGTCCAACATTCATAACCACTATCCAATCTATGCCTTTCCAAGGGAAATAGATAGCAAGTGGTGTAAGCATTTAGAAACAGTAAATACACTGCGTAACTCCCAAAGGTTATGACATCCGGGGTTTCTTTCCAGCGTGAGATTCATCACCACTATCATCATTTGCTTCGCCTTTTTGCATATTCTTTTTGGCGAGTATCTTGTTAATCTTGTGCAGCTCGTTAGTGATCTTTTGGTCTTTATTCTGCTTTCTTGTCTTGCGACCATCTTGCATCTTCACACCAAACTGAAATGCGGCTTTGGGCATTGCTTCTTTCTGCTCGTTGTATGTTGCCCACTCCTCTTCAGTCTCAAAGTCCCACCTATGAAGCCGCCCCTTTGCCTGCACAGTAATCATATATCACATACAAGTATCAAACAGACTAATCCTAGACACGTTATACAATAACTTCAGATTAGTCATTATCTAGTTTATCGTGGAATGAAAATGATATAGCTAAATTTTTATTATTTTTATAGTACATGACACTGGAAGGGTAAAAGGAATAGGGAAGTAACACTTACTCGTCCACCCATATCCATTTTGGACAAATCATCTTCATCGTCACTACCCACAACCTCACGATTATATTCTTGATAGCCTGGATAGCATTCCGAATAACTATCCGATATGAAGTTTGGATCTTTTTCCCGAGCATCTTTCTCCCGTAGTTGTTGGAGCCTCACATCATCCCGCTTGAATACCGACCCCAGACCCCGATCTTTCTGTTCTTGAGTCATTGCTTCTTCTATATTCAAACCATCATCATATGTCTGAGTGTCGGACTGCTGGAGTAAGTATTGTTCGGGATAAGCCAGTTGCTCCGCATATTGAGGATATTCCTGCCACTCGCCTTGGTAACCAGCAGCAGCCACTTGCATTGCATCGTAGCCATTCTGAAAAATTTGTAACTACTTTGTTAAGGAAGAGTGCATATTTCATGCATACTTTCATATTCAGTATAAAGAAAAACTCACGGTTTGTTGCCAGTCATGGGATGGCTGAGATGGCGGAACAGCAGGACCATACACAGGTTCTTCAAAATAAGAAGCTCTCTCCTTTCCTTGAGGAGATTCTTCCATGTCTTCTGAAAGAGGGCTTTGGCTCATATCTTTGCTAGGGACCTCATAGTCAGTTCCTTCGCCTACAAATATATCATCCTCCTCAACGCGATTTACCACTTTCTCTTTTGCATCATAATCATTTCTTTTAGGAGGTGGTGGAGGGGGTAGAAATTCTTTCTCAGTATGCTGTTTTGAGGCATCAGGTCTTGAAAATTTCTCATCATAATCAACAGAAACAGCTGAGAACTTTCCTGTATAATCAAAATAATATTTAGTAACATATAGATACACACATACTGACATACGTAACCACAAAAGAAAAGATTAAGAAAGTGCAAGTGTGTATACAGAGTATAAAACCACCTTAAGTGCCAAAACATAGAATTCAAGAGAAAATACTAGTCAAAATATAATCTTCGAAAGACACTCCTGAAGTTGGACTATAAATATCAACCACCTAATGTATAGCACAATGTTTTGCCAATTAAAGTAGGATTGTTAAAAGTTTCGTCCACGTAGTTTCTATTTGTCTCGGAAGATATCAAGTATAGCCCAAGCACTATCCAAAATTTATCTAGAGCTTGAGAAAACTCGAAGAGCCTACTTAAAGCTATAGAGCCTTTGAATCCCCAAATCCTCCGAATCTACTAAACCAAGAGGCTGACAAACATGACCTAAACTTGCGGATGCTTCGAATGAAGATGAAAACTAACTATGGGAGACAAAGCTAAATGATGCCAGAAACAGCAGCTGGAAGAAGTGAAATCACTATCTGGTGCTGGTGGCAGTTTATGTGAGGGCTACAGTTTTAGTTCTTAAAGTCCAAGCTTTGACGCGATGCATAAGAGATAAAACACAACCTCGAGATGTGCTAAAGCATGAAATACAACCTGTGAGCATATCTTAACTTAGTTTTCACCTTTAAAAGTTTTCATTTAAGATAGATATATGATTAGCAAAGAAATTTATCATCTTACCACAAGCGTTTTGTTTTAATTTCATGGATTGATAAAAAAAACAAATTTCTCTATAGATATATGGCAATGTGTCCATGAGTCCGTTATGTGAGAGCACGTATCTACTTACTTTAGCTCAGAGTATGCAGTAATTTATATGATGTTTTAAGGGGAAGTTACAAAATGAAGGATATAAAACTGGATAAGCAGTTAAATAGGTAGCGATGATATACCTTTCCCATCCTTGTCTTTCTTCTTCTTCTTAAGAATTTTCCCAGATGATCCAAGGCGGAGGTACGACATAATTTTCCCAATCCGATCAAGCACAGACCCATCAACACTGACAGTAACCATTTCCTGCAAACACCATAATCGTAGTTGAGGAAACAAGGATGACTTTCATAAAACCACAAATTGGACTAGAACAAACCTCTGGCTCTGGGCAGTCAGCTTTGCTTCTGTAAACAGTGGTCGGAATATCATGAGAAAACCCACTCTCCTGTCACGCATAAACAGCATTTATGTTAGGCCTCAAACTGTCTTGTATTATAAATACATTCCTGTGAGGATACATGATATCAAGACTTGACATTATGCTGCAACAAATGCAATTGCATAATAAAGCAACAAGCTGTTTATCCCAAACTTGTTGGGGTAGGCTAAAAATGAAATCAACGGGAATTACAAATCCCTGAAACATATAAATACTAGTAGAAAAGAAGTTACCATGTCAAAAATGAAAGCCATTCGTCCAGGGAGAAACATATCATTTTGCTTGACAACAGTTTGAGGCTTCACTATCCACTGGTACACTGCCTGCAACATAAATGAGATCTTACTGTATAAGCAAAGCACATATTCAGGAAATACAACAACAACGGTAATAACTAGTCCAGAGTTTGAAGTTACCTTTGCGTTAGCGGTGCGAAATGATACGGGGCGGTCTTCCTTGGAGCCTCTGTTTATCATGAGTGAAAATATAAATTAGATAATGGTGTGACATAGATAGATAAAAGCTGTTGTGAAAGTGCAAAGATGCTTACCTAGGTGTGCCATCAGTATTAGCATCTTCAGCTTCTGGTTTCTTGACAATTTCGCTTCTGACTTTGTTGAGCAAAGCGTAGTCCAGGCCTTTAACCAAATGTGTGTGCTCAACATCACCTGCAAATACTCATAAATAATGTTATACTGATTCAAGTAAAAAAATGTCTTGGCTTTTCGCATTATTACCTAATGTCATACTGACTCATAGAGATGGTTAACAAAAGTAATACCATAGACTAGATGCAGAACGCAATGCAAGAAAGATAAATTAGTTGTGATATATCTATTGTTTTTAGGTTCCATATATATAGCAATTACAAGACATATTTGAGTAGCTGAGGGTGTTCTAAAGACAATGTGTATAAGATGGATGTTTCTGAAAGTTACGACTTGTGATGGGTATCGGCCTTGTATCTAGTGAAAAACTTTTATACCCTACAGAGATGGATGGTTTGTATCGGAGCAAGCAACAACTAGAAATTGCCTAATGACCTAGCAAGTATGGGTTGAAATAAGTAGACTATACCTCCAAGATACTTGCTCTTTTCAATGGAGATCTTATGGGCTTCAGCTGATCTGCACAGAAAGCAATTAAATTACTGACGTTTTGGTTGTTTGTTTTTTTCTTTTGAGTAAGACCCAGATAGACATATAACATCTTACTCAGTAAGAGGTGGGGGACTTGTCTTAGTGCCTCTTACTCGTTTTGTAAACTTTATATAATATATTTGATTGTTTATTAACTATGTTATATTTATGATAAAAAGTCTTGTTTCATATTTACATAAGTTATTTATTATCGCATTGCGTTGGTTTAATAAACAAATTGCAAAAACACATTATTTCGTTCAGATTTAGACTTTCTAGCCATCTCTTACCAGTAAGATGTGGTAGACCCAAAACATCTTAATGAAACAAACACACCCTTAGTAACTAGTAAATACAATAGAATACAATTGATGGTAATAATAAGAAGAAGAATGAGGTTACAAGAGGTCGATATTTCCGGGAGGAGCAACGGCATGAAACGAGCCAGCCCCGAATTCGGCAGGTTCGTAATCGGGATTCTGGTCTTCTCTTCGCTCCTTGGCTCTATCTCGATATTTTGGCAGTAATTCTAATGCTGCTGATTCTTCCACTTTCTTTTCCTCTCTGAACCAACAACACAAATTATTTATATCCATCAATCAATCAATCAATGAAATCAATTCAAAAAAAAAATAATAATTAAGTAGTAGTAAGAAGACTTACTTTGGGCGTCTATGAGATTGTTTGTCTTTGCGCACCTTGTTCGACGACCCCATCTTCTTACTTTCAACTTTCAAATTTCAAATACGAATGTATTAATTAATTCTCAAATACAGATTTTAACTGGTGAATGGCTATCGTCGTCGTCTATCAGTTTCTAGGTTTTTAACTTTTCGGAATTATTATCACAATCAAGGACTAACTTACATTTTTACTCCTCCTACATTCAACTTTCTTTTTTACGCGATTGTTTACATTATCGTTTTGTTAACTCTACCCTTTCTGTGTTTGTTTTTTAAACGCCCGAATCGAATGAACCGCACATTTGAATCGTAATCGGCGCGTAAAATTCAATCTAACCGCATCTGAACGGAAATAAAAAATATTGATGTTCTTACGTTTTTTTTACGAAGGAAAAGTAAAGGACAGAAAGGGGGAGTGAGAGAAATTATGAGCTTTTTTGTGTACATCTGTTCCTCCTAATTTTCATAGGCTTGTGTAAAATTACAAATATACCCTCAATAATCATGCACGTATTATATGTTTGACCTAATTTTCACACTTTACAACAACTACAATTTCTGCTACAACTGCCGGCATTTATTTTTCTCTCATCATCATAAGTTTATCCTTTGAATTTAAACTGTTATGTTATGTTCGTATATGGTTCTTGACAGCCACATGTTTACTTTAAACTACATATAATTAGGATTATCATTATATAATATTCTTTAAACTACGTATAATCAACATATTAGACACAGTTTAATGTACAAATTCAAAAAAAAAATTACATTCACACCTGGTGATATGTTTTTATTTGATTTATTTCATGGCGTAGGATGATTTATTTTTACTCTTTGATAATGGTACATACATGATACAAATTGAGGATATTAAAGTTAATTAATGTACATATAGTTTGGAGGGTATACCAGTAAGTTTGTTAGTTTCTATATCCTTTTATTCTTATTTAAAATTACAAACTCGTTTTCTTCATTTTGTCATCATTACTTGTGTTAACCTATTGCTACATGTATAATTGTGATTGATTATTGTTTTTGTTATGAATTTCGTTTACTATTAATAGTATATTATCGTTTGTGTATATGTCTGGGCGACATGGGCCAAAAGATAAGTGTCTCCAAGTGTTCGAAGAAGCACATGCCGAAGGAGCATAATGGAAGAAACTCTTTTACCCAGAAGTCCGTATTAAGGATCATACTCGAGCCGCCTATCCCAAATATTGCGAAATATTGTCCCCCACGTGGACTGACACTTAACACCTAGGCTAAGCATAGCTCGACTTGCTCCATCCCTATAAATGTAAAGTACTAAATTGTGACGGAGGGGGTAGAAAACAAAAAATAATAGTTAGAGGGATAAAAATGTAGTGAAGAATATAGTTGAGGGACAAGAAATATAAAAAAGTCCATCCCTTCCCTTGTAGTATATATAAAAAGGAGGCAAGGAATTAATTAAATCGGATAAATAAAAATAAAAATTGGGGAAAACGTATAAACATCATCATAATAACCAAACCAAAGCTTCCTTGTTCTTCTTCTTCCGTTTGTTTGTTTGGCGCAAAGAAAGGTAATTAACTTTCTTCTGATTATCTTCTTATTATAGCTTTTATAATTATTATACTATTCATTCATTAATTGATCTGTTTTAGATAACATTAAGAAGCCTAAAACCCCTTCCCTTATTTGTTGTTGTATAATTAATTAATTTTTGTGTTGCAGAGTTTAATTATAATTTTAGTTAATGCATCAGCATGACTAGTTTTGAACAAAAACTTTCCCCTTCGCGTTCCACGGATAAAAACAGTTTCTACGTCGATGATTGGGCTGTTCCACATGACAATATTACTTACCCTCGCCACGACTTCGTTGACGACGATGACGGCGATGGAGAGTATGAGGATGATTATGATTATCGCACCTACCAACAACCCCCTCCCGAGATCAATTTGAAAAATGTTCTCACCGGAATTGTGGCAATTGTCACCGGTCGCAACAAAGATGGTGATGCATCGTCTACTCCTGCAGCTTCAAATGTTGCGTTTATGGACTCTGAAAATAACGGAGATACTTACCTACATTCGTCGGTTTACACTCCCAGCGCCCCTCCTCTCAACCTTGAACCTAACGGACTTAACTATAACGCTTACAAACAAGTCCTGGAAGCGGAGCCTCCTGAGTGGCTTAGGGACAGCTCTAGTTCCGTTTGTATGCAATGTAATGCTCCTTTCACTGCTCTCACTCGTGGCAGGCATCATTGTCGTTTCTGTGGAGGGATTTTCTGTAGGACGTGTTCAAAGGGAAGATGCTTGTTGCCCGTCAAGTTCCGGGAGAGGAATCCCCAGAGGGTTTGTGATACCTGCTACGATATGCTTGACCCGTTGCAAGGCGTGTTGATCAACACCATCAGCAACGCTGTGCAGGTAGCGAAGCATGACGTAACGGATTGGACTTGCACAAGGGGATGGTTGAATCTTCCGCTCGGTTTGTCTATGGAACATGAAATTTATAAATCGTCAAACACTTTGAGGAATTACTGTCAGGTTGCCAGGATAAATCCCGAAAGGTCTATTCCTGCAGCAGTTATAAAAGGAGCTAAGGGTCTTGCTATTTTAACCGTTGCAGAAAGCCGGGATGCTACTTACATACAAAATTGGAACTGGTTTGGTCATGGCTCGAAGGGCAGATGGTTCATGGTCTGCACCTTCTGCTATAATTTCAGCTGGTCTAGGATGGGGTGCTCAGGTATATATTGACTACTTTTTCTTTTCGTTTTTTTGGGGTACTTTTATTAGCTTATATGTCCTTTCATGCTGCTGTCATTTCATTGTTCGGTTAAGCGCTATAGCTATTGTCCAAGCGTAACGTCGCTGCTTGCATAAACAGTTTACTAACACCCCTTCTTTTTCAAATTATATATCCTCAATGAGATGATTTGATCAGTTTTGTAGGTTCTATGTCCAAAGTGAGACAACTTATAGTAATTTGTTTTTTGTAGGCTGGAGGTGAACTTATGGACTTCATAATCGTGCTTCATGACCATAAAGCTGTTAAAACATTCTGTAGTCGCATGCACTTTTCTCTTGGAGCCGGTTGCAGTGCTGCGGCGGGACCGGTTGGTAGAGTTCTGGAAGCTGATCTACGAGCCGGCGATAGGGGCTCTGGGATGTGCTACACTTACAGTTGTAGCAAAGGTATTATTTATTCTATTGCTAGTATGTCCTTGTTTGTTATCGAGGTAGGAGGAACTGCAACTGAAAAATCATGAACGAGTAAATAAGTACTGCATCAATATGAAGTTTATGTGATAAGAGATCCCACCCCATTTCCCTTCCATTTGTTGTATAAACCTTACCGACAAAGGCCTTACAGTCTAACAATATAACTGACCAATTGTTCAAATGTATATTTCTTCGTCATTCTTCCCTAAATCCTTTTTAGTTGAAACACACGTCATTGGAGAAGGTGATTCAACACAATATGTCTGCTGAAAGTTCAACCTTTTCCTGTACGTCTTGTTTGATGATGGAAATTTAACCTTGCCTGTTTCTTTCATCATGGATTTAGGATACGGCTAGAGCCTAGAAGGGATATTAGGCCTCCCTTGTTATGCTACTAGTCAACTAATACTATTAATGATATTCTTTTTCCTTTTAAGTAATCATTTTTAGTATATAAATTTCAAGTTTACGAGATCAAAGAAACTTTTGGTTCAGGTGCATTTGTTGGAGTGTCATTGGAAGGGAACATCGTTGCAACAAGGATGGACACTAATCTTCACTTCTATGGCGATCCGTATCTCACAACTGGTGACATACTTCTTGGGACTGTGGACAGACCAAAGGCTGCTGAACCCTTGTATGCCGCTCTGGAAGACCTTTACTCTAAACTTCATTGTTAGTTAGCTTTCTGTATGTCATCAATGTACATATTACATCTGTACAAAAACTCTTGCTGTCATTGAAAAATCCAAACATACTTAAAACACTGTTATAGTTTGTGATATTGTTATTTATTGAATTATTTCTTGTGTGGTTTGGGTCGGAAGCATTGGTTATTTTTTCCGTGTGTGGTCGCCATTTTATAATTCAAAGTAAGTGACGAGTGTTCATTCTGTGGCCAAACTGTCAAAGAACCAATCTTTTTGGAACTCCTATATAGTCTAGTCAGAGTATATGGGAGTTGCTGAAATATAAGATGTCTATAGGTATGAACATTGTAATGTATTTTGAGTTAAGCCAATGTGCGGTCTACTATTGATCAAGTGTTTCAATCTGCGTGTTTTGTTTTGCTTTGAGTTATCAAGTGTTGGTAATAATAAAGCAAATGAAACGCCATTTTTACCCATTTTGGTTATAAGATTTGTTAAGTAATAAATAACACAAATAAAAAGTCACAACTGCTAGATAAAGTGATGTTTTCCTTTAAGATTAAATTGAATCATCATATGGAAAAGATGTAGAGTCTAGCCACTCTTGGCCGGTGATGAGTTCTGATACTGTGAAATTAGAAGCTTCACTAATATCCATGACATGATGACCAGGCCATTGAACTCGATCATCTACCCTGGAACCAGGACCAAAGTTCTCATACTCGCCATAATATAACGTGTCTAAACCTTGTTCTTCTCTGGACCAATGGATCCATCCCTTTGGGTCAATTAGATCATCAATGTATGACTCGATGAAGACTGTGCGAGAGTATGGCTTCCATGGCCTGCCAAGATAGCTTTTCACTGGATTACCATGCAGGTCCTCAGTAGCCAAAATGGAACAATTCTGGAAGGAAATGCCTGTTGGTTGGTCGGGTGAGTCCCTTGACTGGGCGGCAATGACTGTATATTGACTGGGCATTGGCAATCTGGATACGATGTTGCATCCTTGAAACACAACGGCTGCATTACCAAATATGTAATCTATGGTCCCATAAATGTCACATTCTCGGTAAAATTGCCTGAAGGAGTGGACGTACAATGTGTCTTGGTAACCACTAATTACACATCTGTACACTGCTGCTAAGTCTGCGTTGATACGAAGGGCCACTGCCTGCTGCTTTTCTGCTCCTGCCATGTTATAAAACCCAATGTCACGAGCCAAGAATCCTTCTCCCGACACAGCTGTTATCAACATTCAGTTCAATTAATCAATACATCATTCATTACATATTATAACAAAGATAGTGAGAAATGGATGATAGTAGCGAGTTTACCTACAGTGGCAGATCTGAAAGTAGTCCAACCATCAATCATGCTTCTGTTACCGCTGATTATTGTGATATCATTTCCTTCGCCAAGAAGAACAATGTTGGTTTTGTAACTAGGGATCTCTACGTTTTCTTCGTACAAACCCTGTTTAATGTAGATGATGACTCTGTCAAGACTATTGTTTGGAGCAAAATTTATGGCATCTGTGATGGTTGTGAAGTTGCCACTTCCATCTGTTGCCACGGTTATGGTATTCTCGTCGTCATTGTCGTCATTGTCATCATAATCACTGTCATCATCATTAACGTGGAAAATCTTGTTCCTGGATGGCCACTTTGGAAGATGAGTGTCTTTGGTGGTTGCGGTGTGTGTCTTTTGCCTTGAACCAGATGCTGCAAGAGAAAGGGCATTGCTAACATGTTTGTAAGAAGCGATTACGGTGTCTACTAGGAGTGGTTTAAGAGGACCAGATGCAGACTCGAGTCCCTCTAGACAAGTATTCTTGTTGGTGACTGCTGCTGCAAGGAAGGCCCTCACATCGTCAAAGTTGTGGGCAGAAGAAGTGAGTCGAGTGAGCGACTTGTTCAAGGCTGAAATAGTTATTTGGTGAAGTTCGTTGCAGTCTTGAATGGTTCCTTTCTGTTTCTCAATAATATTACTTTTGCTATCAATATTTGACAGCAAATCTAGTAGCTTTACGCCTTCGGATATGGCAACTTTGAGAGACTGAAGGAGTATATCAATGTTAGCATTGATGTTTATGCTTACTGTGAGCTTTAGCGATTCAAAGCAAACATCCGGGTACGGCGTAGACTTGCAGATAGATGGATATAAAGAAAGAGTATGTTTTGTTGCAAATAAGAGTATTAGGAGAAACTGAAATGAGATTATTTGTTTAGAGAAAAACATCATATCTTGTATGTGTATGTATGTTATACTGAATTGAATCAATCTGAATTTAAACATAAGTATCCAAGGCACTAGAGACATACATGAAACAAAAGTACAAAAATCATGAAACATAAATATTCATGCTTTATTAGTTAGTTAGGACAAAGGGTCACATGTCTTGCCTTGAACTTTTTTTTTTTAGTTGCTAGATTTAAATGTTACATAAAATCCAAAATCATAATGGTCACGGGGGAGCAACACCGACTGACCATATTTTGTATTATTATTATTATACTTTTTACTTCACCCTAGCTAGAATAGATATTCCTTTCTTTGATAATATTATTGCATCAAGAAGAGTGTTGGCTTTGATTTATTGAAAAAGCATCCATGTCACTATATATAGCCAAAAAGAGTTTCAACAGTTTGGCTCAAGTGTTGGAGGACTTTACCAAATTGTTCTTGTTTTTCTTTTTACATGTCAAATAAATATCTAGCTAGGGTAGTAGGGTGAGAAAGAACAAGTAAAAAGTATATGGTCATCCTTGTTTTAACCAAGTCCACACACGTACTGGTTTTCGGTTGGATTCATTAGCCCATTTTCAACCCAGTAGTAACCCACATTAGCTTTTCTAAATTCTAACTTCTATCCAAGTTTAAAATCTGCACGACCAAAGCCAATGCTTAAACATTTAACATTCTAGGTCCAAACTTGAATGTAAAATTATTTCTTTTAGCGGTGCGCATATCAACTTCTTTTCGAAAGTGAAGCGCGTAAAAAACTTTTGTATACTTTCTGAATTTTTAAAAGTTTACTATTTAAGACAACTTTGCCATAGAATGAAAGCTAAAAAACTTTTACTTAACACATGCTCCATTTTTAATGTTATTTTCTCCCGTCCACATCCCTCTATCGCAGTTTAACAAGAATGGTTGTCCAAGGGAAAATTTTTGGTTTGGTGGTTCCCAACAGCAGGGTAAAGCATAACAATCAGAAGCAGAATACCTATGTGCTTCTGGGATATCACTGAAATCGTGTGATCACTTTTCAAAGAAACTATTCGACCCTAACGCCCAAGTTCACGAATATCTACTTGGGATAAGACCAAATGTTGGTTATAGAATTAAGACAATTCAATAACCTCAGGCTTCTGATGTTTATGTTATCTGCTTGTTTCTCCGAATTCGAGATGTTTCTCGGTGTATATGCGACAAGATGAAAATCTCTATTTATATTAGAGAACACTCAACACTAATCAATGGACATTATGTATGATTAACGGCCAATTAATCACCCATAATTAACCTCCATTATCATAGAAATAGTGGTTACATGACTGCTTTAAACGAGGTCATAAAGCGATCAAAGTCATACAAATAATCACCGAAGTGCAGTAACTACCAAGCAGGAACCCATACACTAGCGTAGGAATCGAACTAACAGCAAGAACCAATACTGGCGGGAACCATAACACTAGCGGTGAAAACATCATCACTACACTAGCAAGAGTAACCAATACACTAGTCGTGGATCCATCGCCATTACATTATCGTAGTAACTAATACACCGCCAAGACAAACCATTAATTGAGTCGGTGTTCGGGGACCCGTGGGTGTACACCTGCACCTCCTAACCCAAAACCGGTGTGAACTAATCCCACAAGTGCACTAAATTGAGTCGAGTATTTATAGTCACCTACTCGAGAGTTCGTAATCACTACACGACACCAACTCCTTATGATGGAGAAGCCTTCACAACGTCGCCTACTCTTTTTCCCAGATTAGTCGACCACCGGGTTCTTTCATAAAGAAGAACCACACCTACCACAACGTCGCTTACCCTTTATCCCAGATTAGGTTAAGTCACAGAGTTCCATTACAATGGAGGAACTACTATCCAACACTACACAACACCTAATCCCAAAGGAGACCCACTCCTTATTACAACACCATCAAGGATATCAACTTCCTTGAAACAAACTATCACTATTTGTATAACGATGCACCTCATCGATTATACGACCTTGGCATCCTTCACAAATGCCCTTGACACGAACGCGGCACCTTTCACTAATGCCTTCGCTCGACCGCTAGCATTCTTCACTAATGCTTTTGACACGGACGTTAAGCACCTTTCACTAATGCTTTCGTCTTGACTCTTTCAGCATCATTCACTAATGCCTTGGACACAATACTTCTATATAAGAAGAAAGAAGTATCAACAAGAGAACCTTCAGTAGTCTTGATGATGACGAAGCATGGCAACTCATGGACTTGAGCTTGCTCGACTTCAAGATGTGCTGATCTCGCCTTTAAGAGGAACCTAGAGAATCACACAAAAACAAAAGACAAACTACATAGAAAGATCCTTAGGATCTTGTGGTTAAAAGGTTACAATACTTGTGGAAAGTATGTGTGGGAGTGGCAACCCAAAAGCAAGAAATGGCTCACTATTTATAAAAGAAAAACAACTACTATTCCACAGATTCCACGGATCCCTCACTTGAGGGATCCGTCCAGTGTATTACTGCGGATCCATGGGACGCTCCCTTTTGCCCATGTGTTTTGGGTCATGGGTCATGGGTTATGGATCATGGTATCAAACAAGATACAATGTATCTCCATGATGCAATGCATCTAGTCCATGGTTCATGGGTTAAAACTATGGGCCATGGATATTATCCATATATGACATAAGCATGATATCATGCAATGGGTTATGGGTCATGGACTTTGGGTTGTACCCAACTACATTCAATGTATTTGGTCAATGGGTCAAGATTCTTAAGTTTCTACCCATTTACATTACCCAATATAATACATACTAGTTATGTATATATTTACCCAATATGTAAACACTAGTTGTTGTACATATATATTACTAAATCATAAAATCACTTATACTTGTTTTGGTGTTTTATGTGAAAACGTAAGTGTGTTAGAAAACTATTGGCTCCATCCATTTACGTATTTTATTTGTTTCGTTAAAATGATTTTACGTTTGTTATCGACAAAACATTTGTAGATCATAAATATAAATAAACGTTTTTACGGCTTATTTGTATTAACAACAATCAAAAGCAGCAGCAATACCACTATATGGTTACCGAATATCACTTGGAATCGTGTGATCACTTTCCAAAGTAAGCTATTCGACCCTAATGCCTGGGTTACACGAATATCTACTTGGGATAAGACCAAATGTTGGTTATAGAATTAGGCACAATTCAATAACCCTTGCGCTTACAAGTGTTTATGTTATCTGTTTGTTTCTCCTGAATTCAGTATGTTTCTCAGTGTATATGCAGTCTGAAGATGACAATCTCTATTTATAGTAGAGAACACTCAACACTAATCAATGGACATTATGTATGATTAACGGCCAATTAATGATACGCGTACAACGCGCGTTCGGGGTCAAAGGAATTTCCTTTTCGTCGATTAAGTTTTTCAACACCCTAGGCAGTGAACCTAATTGTTGTAGTGTAGTATTAGGTAAGCCACGGGTATTGATATCGCTCTCTGGGGAATAGTGTCGTTAGGTCAAGTGTATGTCGATTTAAGTCTAAAGGTGAGGATGATTATTTTTGTATTTTATATTTTATGAATTAAAATATCTTGGTTTTGAAGGGAGGGTGGAATTAGTTGCTAGTCAACTATCCTAAAAGATACTAACTAAATTATGGGTCTACCAGAACGTGAAGCGTATCTACTTATGATGCATTACTCCTGCTAGCTATCCAATTCTACCCATCGAATTGTCACGTCCTTATTCTTAACGTTGTGTCTCCTAAGGTCGTAGGGTATGCGTTTTCAGTAACTCTTCGAGACTACCTTAAGGTTATTGCCACGAAATCTCTAGGATTCATAAACCAACTCTAAGGTTATCTTTGGATGTTTAGCCTACAATAACTCTAGGTGATTATAAACTAATGTTCACAAAGATTACTCAAGCATTAAAAACACAACGAATGACCTATCGCAATACTAGGTTAATCACAATTAAGATAAGAGACAGTAGGATGCAAGAATTATAAACTAAACCAATTAGACTCATTGAAATTGTCACACCCCTTGTAAAACCCTAAAAATACGAAACGTGTGAAGAGACTAAAATGCCCTCGAAGTCGAAATTATAAAATACGTAAAATACATTTGTATTCATTTAATAAAATTTACAATCTAACTTACGAATAATTAAAACTTAACATATATATTTATGTAATCGACATTGTACGATTTAAGAAAATAAGTTACGCAACATAAGTTTGGGCCTCACTTTTCGCTTGTTGTAATCCGATGGGCGCGCTTTGTTTGAGTAGAGGATCCAAGCCGAGAGCCCACTGGGTGTGTATTTTGTTCGGTTGGGTTCAAGCCGGAAGCCCATCACAAACCCTTATACCAATCGGTACCACATATAAGTACAAACACAATACACCAAATTTGGAACCCTAGTTTTATTAAGTCACGGCCATTCTTTTCCTCCCTTTTCTCCATTCGACAAAGTAAGTCAAGAAGGTGGGTGATCGTGGGTTTTGATGGAAGTCGATGTGGTCGTGGGTATGAATCAAAGGAGAGATCGTGGTCATGAGTCTTGGCTCGCTCGCCTTGTTCGTGGCTTTTTCCATTCGACAAGCACAAGGGTTTGTAAACCTCAACTCGCTTCCATGTTTTCTTCCTTGTTTCTTTTGTTTCGTCGTGAGTATACCATAAGAATACATGCATATATCAAATAAAACTATCACATAAAATAGTAATGCGGTCGATAAAATCAAGGTGTAGAAAACCCTAGGTAATTAATTGGGGCTGTTTTGAATCGGATTGGGTGAGTAAGGGCATGTTAAGGTACTATTAAAACAGTTCATAAGGTTTTCATGGGTCATGGGTGCGTTTGGGTAGGTTAAACATGTGCTTATATTGGTTTTGATAAACCCTAAAACTGGACAGCATCATATGTCGAACTTGTGCGTGTCATAGATCCAATTTACAAGTGCAATAATCTGGGTTTTGTGGGAAAGTTTATTTTATGTCTTAGTTAAGTTTTCCAAGTGGTTTGGTCGAATTTGGAGTTGTCTAAGTCGATTTTGAATTTTACAAGATCAAGTGTCAAAGCTGAGAAAACGGGTCTCGAAATTTAGTTGGATTGTTTGATTTTTCATTTTCAAACCATAAGAAATTGGGAGCTCTCCTTTACAGGAGTGATATTTATGACATAAATGAATTTCTGGGAGTTCTGGGATTTTTCCAAGGTGTCTAAATAGGTCCAATAAGCGTAAACTTTAAGGTGTATTTTCGATTACTTTCGGACAGTGTCGGACTTGTGATTTTCCATAGGCCATTTGGCATAGATATAGAACCCACCAATTTTTGTAGAGTCTTTAACTCATATGGGAACCTCTGGATTTTGCTTGATTTCATTTGAGCTAAGTAAGTATTTTATAAAATCACTAAAGTCCTGGTCCGAATATGAGTTTATGAAATCAAGATAAAATATGTTATCAATAGGTAACACACTTACAAATGCATAAGAAGCTTATAAAATGAGAATATACTTATAACTCTAATAATGTTAATGCGAGGAATCCGTTATAACTTTAATGATGCTAATAAGTATTAAATAAATCATAATCCGTGTAGATTCGTTGAAGAAGACGCGACGTTACATCTTCGTGATTCACCTGCTCGCTTGTTTTTCCTCTCATTTGCTTTAAGGTACGGATATTCCATCTTACCTTAAGACACTTATGCTATCGCATGATATTCCGACCTTTTAGTAAAGGTTCCTTATGATGTTCTTTTCGTTCGCTTTCCTATTTTACTTATTAGGATTCCCTATGCCATTGCTATGAACCCTTTCCCGATTGTTCAATTGTTGCTTATCCGAACCTATGTTTTATTGAACCATGCGATATCGATTTGAACTTTATGTTAGGAAGACTTTGATGTGCATATTTGTTGAACCTTGTTATATTTGAATATGAACCTTATGATATGAGTTATCCGATATGTTATTTGCTATGAACACTAATGTGTCTTTTGAGTCATTGCTTATCCGAACTTTAATTTTGAATCATAAAACATTGGTTTTGAACTATATGATATGAAGACTTTGATTTTGAAAACATGATTAAACATTTGATAAAACATGATCTATGTCGGTTATGACATTCGATTTGACCTAAGTTAGTTTGACACCGAGCCAAATAATTCCTAGTCATGGGGTTCCATGTCCGGTGTCGCTGATGCACCTCGACACGACTCTAGGCGATAGAGTGAAGTTCGCCACGTCCCTTCGTTATCCGATTATGAGCTCGATATATATTGTATGGCCACTATCGTCTCATAGGGCGTATGGATGCATCCTAGAACCGATCGTTATCCGATATGATTTGTTTAGTGAATGATGTCGTGCAATACGCGTCTTCACAACTTCGGGAGCTAGCTACTCCAAATTATTTTCTAAGATTATTCCTCAGATATGTATGATGTTTCGATATGATATGTCCGCTCGTGGTAGTTAACTAAATCTTTATTTGTTATTTCTATGTTAAGTATTCTGATTATGGTTCGGTATGTTCAAGTTTTAATAATTATGTGCTAGGCCTATTATACGTTATTATATATGTTTATGCTTTTGCATGTGTATGTGACTACCGTCTACTATGCTAGGTTATGATTAATGTGTTTAAATATGATTCATATGCTGTCATCTGATGTCATGTTAGTTTATCGTTATGTGAATTCGTTGATCGGTGAGATGTATGTGCTAGTGTGAAGTGAGTATTCTATAAGTTTGTTATGCATAATTTGTTCGTTAATTTTGTGAACTTTGCCTATACGTTAGTGTTTTATCCGCTTATGTTTGACCCGCCATGTTAAGTTCTCGCTTATGCTAATATTTGATCCGGGAAATGATTAAATTTATGATGCCCGGTCTGTTAACTTGATAATTGCTATGCTATGTCTTTTGCTTATTTAGTTATAGTTGTCACTATGTTTCTATTTGCTTATGAGACCGCCATGATTTGACTCGCTATTTCATTCCGCAATATTGAATTAATTGTGTTAAGTGAAGGTTAATTAATTTGTTGAATGCCATGTTTATTTTCTAGAAAGTGTTTCGTTAGCCTTAGACTTTTCGTTTGGTTTATATGTAATCTATTTCTTCTTGATATGTTAAGTGTCCGGTTATTTTGATGTGTTTGCGTTGGAGTCATCAATATGCTATGTGTTTGTCCTTGATTGCTAATTGTTGTTCGGGATTGCAAGTGTGTTTCTGCAGTAATCCTCAATGATTCATTATTCTCGCTCCGCTACGATTTTGTTATTCGCTTTCTTTGTTCAATTCGTATTTATGTTTTTGTTTAGTTTTCATTTTGTTATATCTGCTCTTTGGGCTTTGTAAGCTCAAAGACTTTTCTTTTCTGCGGCGGTATTTAAGCATTCAAGATGAGCTTATGGGATAGCCGATCCGGGTTGAGAATAGAGTGAGAGCAAGACTTGACCTTTAGAGATCTTAGATTTATTTTGAAGTTTAGTTATTTATGTTTTCTTTGAATATTTCAGAAAGACTTTCGCTTTTGTATAGTACTTAAAGTTCGATATGAAACTATATTTGTGATATCTTTACCCTTGTCGGGTTGGGTGTTACAATTATGGTATCGTAGATCTAGGTTTTAGGACCCTTAGAGCTTAGGCTATGACCGTGAGGATTGGGTAGATCTTAGGTTCCGTCTGCTCGATATCTTCGATTCCTTTTGGATTGTCATTCAGATTTGACTTGATAATCTTTCGCCTTCACCGAATTGGCCTCCTCTTTTCGCATCGAATTTTGTTATTTTGTTTTCGCCGTCCGCTTGTCGATCGTTAGATGGAGACTACCCGTGAGCCGAAGAAGATGGTGCCGACCTGCGTTGTCGCAGCAGCCTCTGGCCGGAGAGGTTCGGCGAAGCCGCACACTCGCGCCGCTACACGGAGACATCGATGTCTTTGGAGGAGTCGGACGAATCAACCAAAGACGAACGATGAAGACATGATTCAACAGTGGTCGGAAGGTTCATCTACTTCATATGATTTGGGCGCGACGTGTGTTACTCGATTCGCTTGTCACGCGTTTTGAAGCGGTTTGATGTCTTGATACGCGATTTTGATCGGCATTACTTTTCTTTGATTCGCTCGAACTCGGTTTGAATCGTGAAGTTTTATCGTTTAGCATTCGGTATAACCCGCCTTTTCTTTCGGATCTTCGAATGAGTCATGAGGAACCTGTTTTGTGCATTGGTGGCCTTCTTTTCTTTTGTGGTATGGTGTTATTTTGATGTCGATATGCCGTATGTATGTGATCCGTCATTATAGTATGTTACTTGCTAGTCAGTATGTTATTTGTATGTGATATGTTTTGTTCGATATTAGTTATGGGGTTTGCCATGACCGACAGATATGATGACAATAAGAACTTGTTATATGATGCAAGTATTATGACGCCCGATCAACGTAATATACCGAGATCATATAATTTGAACTTATTGAAATCATATGACGCCCTGGGAAATGCCCGTGGTTTATACGTGAATGGACTTTGACTTGTATCTCGTTATTTGTCACTCCTTATGTTCGATTGGAAATTTTGTACCTATTTGTAGATTTCGCCGATATCTCATTACGTGTAAGTTATGCGTTTGGACCGAAATTGTTATGATTTGTGTGAACTATGAACCTGCTATGTTTGCTCTAAATGTGTACGCTCGTGTACCCTTATTGCGGTCCTAGGATTTTCGTGAAGTGTTTGAGGAACATTAGATCCTTTTAGTTTGATTATCTATGATTAGTAAGACCGTTAGGATTCGCTCGTTTATGCATATGATTGATCTCGTCATTAGATATCCGATAAGTTAGGATTGTCGCTTGATTTTCGCATCTCATCCGTTATCGCCATTACTTGATGTATATAGGATAGTCTGTTGTAAGTATTTGATTATTGTTTTGATTCGTTTGTTCCGAGATGCGTTACGTGTTCGTTTTAATTCTTCAAACTCTAAAATCCGCCTTTGTTTCTTGTTCTGTTCGCCTTGTTCAATTTCGAGACTAAATTTTCTTTTTAGAAGGGAGAGTTGTAAACCCTAAAAATACTAAACGTGTGAAGAGACTAAATGCCTCAAGTCGAAATTATAAAATACATAAAATACATTTGTATTCATTTAATGAAATTTACAATCTAACTTACGGATAATTAAACTTAACATATATATTTATGTAATCGACATTGTACGATTTAAGAAAATAAGTTACGCAACATAAGTTTGGGCCTCACTTTCGTTTGTTGTAATCCGATGGGCGCTTTGTTTGAGCTTCAGGATCCAAGCCGAGAGCCCACTGGTGTGTATTTTGTTCGGTTGGGTTCAAGCGAGAAGCCCATCACAAACCCTTATACCAATCGGTACCACATATAAGTACAAACACAATACACCAAATTTGGAACCCTAGTTTTATTAAGTCACGGCTCATTCTTTTCCTCCCTTTTCTCCATTCGACAAAGTAAGTCAAGAAGGTGCGGGTGATCGTGGGTTTTGATGGAAGTCGATGCGGTCGTGGTATGAATCAAAGGAGAGATCGTGGTCATGAGTCTTGGCTCGCTCGCCTTGTTCGTGGCTTTTTCCATTCGACAAGCACAAGGGTTTGTAAACCTCAACTCGCTTCCATGTTTTCTTCCTCAACTCGTAAACCTCAACTAGATTTTCGGTTCCGCTCGCTGGGCTTTTGAATCACCTAAATTCGTGTTCGTATGCAAAAGTTATGGCCAAACAAGATCGCCTACTGGCAGATGTTGTGATAGTCATGATCGACAGACGGCGCCACCTTTGGTTGTGACGCCACGGCTTTATCTTCGACGCCGCCGATCCGAATCTGGGACGCCGGAGTTGTGACGCCTACTTTAAAACCTCGACGTCGGTGCAAAATAGCAATTTCGCTCATCGAGTCGTCAAAGCATGTCATGACGGCGTCGCCTTTTGATGTGACGCCACCTTCTATTCCAAAGAACTGAGTGTCTTGATTCTTGACTTTGGCCATTTTCTTCATATATTCGCCTTTTCGTCCGAGTAAGTGTCATTCCAAAGCAATTTGCCTTCAAGAGACCTAAAAAGTGAAAAGGAACGAAATTAAGCAGTAACGGATACAGAAGTGATCGATTAAGGGCTTAAATGACCCCTAAAAAGTGTACCTTTTAAATCCTTATCAATTAATCACCCATAATTAACCTCCAGTGTATTACTGGGGATCCGTGGGACGCTCCTTTTTGCCCATGGGTTTTGGGTCATGGGTCATGGGTTATGGATCATGGTATCAAACAAGATACAATGTATCTCCATGATGCAATGCATCTAGTCCATGGTTCATGGGTTAAAACTATGGGCCATGGATATTATCCATATATGACATAAGCATGATATCATGCAATGGATTATGGGTCAAGTCCCATGGGTATGGGTCATGGACTTTGGGTTGTACCCAACTACATTCAATATATTTGGTCAATGGGTCAAGATTCTTAAGTTTCTACCCATTTATATTACCCAATATAATACATACTAGTTATGTATATATTTACCCAATATGTAAACACTAGTTGTTGTACATATATATTACTAAATCATAAAATCACTTATACCTGTTTTGGTGTTTTATGTGAAAACGTAAGTGTGTTAGAAAACTATTGGCTTAAACTATTTACGTATTTTATTTGTTTCGTTAAAATGATTTTACGTTTGTTATCGACAAAACATTAGAAGATCGTGAAATATAAATAAACGCTTTTACGGCTTATTCAGATAACAACAATCAAAAGCAAAGAAGAATACCACTATGTGATTACCAGATATCACTTGAATCGTGATCACTTTCCAAAGTAAACTATTCGACCCTAATGCCTGGGTTACACGAATATCTACTTGGGATAAGACCAAATGTTGGTTATAGAATTAGGCACAATTCAATAACCCTTGCGCTTACAAGTGTTTATGTTATCTGTTTGTTTTTCCTGAATTCAGTATGTTTCTCCGTGTATATGCAGTCTGAAGATGACAATCTCTATTTATAGTAGAGAACATTCAACACTAATCAATGGACATTATGTATGATTAACGGCCAATTAATCACCCATAATTAACCTCCATTATCATAGAAATAGTGGTTACATGACTGCTTTAAACGAGGTCATAAAGCAGTCAAAGCTGTTACAAATAATCACTGTAACACTACCAGCATGAACCCATACAATAGCAGTAGGAACTGCACTAACAACAGTAACCAATACTACCAGCAGGAACCATAACACTAGCAGTTGAAACATCAGTCACTACACTAGCAGTAGTAACCAATACACTAGCAGTGGATCCATCAATTACTACATTATCAATAGTAACCAATACACTGCCAGTACAAACCACTAATTGAGTCAGGGTGTTCAGGGACCTCATGGGTGTACACTCCGTATCTCCTAACCCAAAACCAGGTGTGAACTAATCCCACAAGTGCACTAAATTTTCCAACAAAAACTAAAGGAACCTGATCTGTTTGTCCAACTGAGGTCTGCGCCTCCCTAAGCACAAATCGTAAGTCTAAATTGCAAGGGAAATTTACATTTATATGTTTTAAGATGATACTTATTTCTAGCTTGACTCAATTTTGTTGTATATTGCTAAAACTAGGATTTTGTTATTTCTAAATGCCAAGATTACCTTCCTGACACCGTATTTTTCTACTGTTTCCGTGATTTCTCTCTCCATTTGTGACTCCTGCGACTATAATACAAAACATGATCTTGCCACCAGCGACACATTACGAAATCGTTTTCCCTCCAGTTCTCATCTTTCCCAGGTAAAATCTCATCCCTAATCATTTTACCATTTTTATTAAACTTCAATGTCCTTTTTTCTACCTTTAATTTTTACAATCTCTCTTCACTTTTATATTTCACTACTGAATATTTCACGATAGAAATCACAATATTGTGATGATGGGTAAGTGTTGTATGGAATATAGTTTTAATATTTATAATACCGAATCAAATGAGACTTCACCAACACTCACCGGCAGTGTACCTGTTTACGTATGGTATGTAACTCGGTTTAGAGATGAATGAGAATGATTTTGTTGTTTGGTTTCCCGTGTGGAACGATAAGGACTCAATGAGATTGATGAAGATCAAGAAGCTCGGGTAACACTTAAACAAAGACCATACTTTATTGTTATGAGGTAGTATTTGCCCAAGTGTGTGAAACTTGTGAAGTTGTGTATGTTGCCTTCTATTTATAGAGTTGTGAATAGGGTTTATAGATAAAACCTTGAGGGATGATCAACGGTTGTGAGGAGGTTAGGTGTTGATCATATATAGAGCAGACAAGGAGGACACATGGTCAGCGTCCCTTGGCTCGTACATCATGGTGCTTGACGTGCATCCCCACTGTACAATGTCAGATGATATAGCGTAACCGCTAGACGGTTGGGGAGCAGTAGTACTGCATGCTCAGTTGGGCCTAATAGGTTTTACCAGGGCCTGCGTGGCTTGGGATTTAAGTCGGGCCGCTATCAAGTGTTTGTTGATAGGCCTTGGTAATGGGATTGATTCGAGCGTGTAATCAGTGGGCCCGGGTCACTAATATTGCGAGGTGTATTATTGATTCAAGTAATTACTTTGCAGATGGTCACCTACTAATAATTACTATCTACATTTAGCCATGGTCTATACAAGGACGTAAGTTTGTACATGCATATAAACAATCCACAATACAACCAAAATAAATCTAACAATCATGTAATTAAACAGAATAGAGTCATAACAAGGCAAGCACTAAAGTCTTAGCCTTCCATTAAAGATAATAAGCAAAGATAATTTGGTTTTGAAAGATTAATGATAGACATAATGATCAAACTAAAGATAAACAATGTTTATGAGGTGTAATTCCTTAATCTCTTGATGTTTCTAGCCTTAGAACTCCAACTTCTTTTGAGAATAGGTTATGAAAACATAACCTAGATTGTCATTGAATTCAGTATTTATGCTTGAAAAGGCCTAAGCCCGTAATTCTATATGGCGTATGCCTGATGGGTCGTATACACCATATAGGCCTTGACTACACTGCTACATCATTGATCTTCAGGTCCATACGACGTATGCTTGGAAAGGGGTATACGTAGGAATGGCAATGGGGCAGGTTTGGGGCGGGGCGGCCATCCCCATCCTAAACCCGATTACAAAAATCATCCCAAAACCCGCCCCAATCCCCATTGGGGATCTTATCGGGGCGCCCCAATGAGATGCTATCCCAAACCCGCCCCATTCCCAATTGGGGTGTTATCGGGTTTTCTTTTTTGAGCGCGATCCTCCATCATACTCATGCCTTTCCCCGTTTATTCTTATTTTTACGCTATTAACAATATGATTTTAAGGAATAACTTACAGAATCGAGAACCCATTAATAATATATTAGGAATTGGAATAAATCACAACTTTTTTAGAATATTATGACACGAAACAAGATTTTATGATCACACTCTGAAATATTACAAAGATAAAATAAACAAAATCATAGAATTATATTTAGTACAATATCGCTAGCACAATATTTAAGGTATATAGATATATGTATATGTATATGTATCTGTTTCGGGGCGGGGCGGGGATAGTGTGCCCCGTCCCCTCCCCAAACCCGATAAGAATCCCCGTTAAGGCCCCAAAACCCAATAAACATGCCCCGCCCCGCCCCAATTAGTTCGGGTTTCGGGTTTTTTTTGCCATCCCTAGGTATACACCGTATGGTCTTCAACACTTAAAAAATTATCTTCAAAGTAAACTTGTATACGTCATATAAAAGAATATATATGGCATATGTCTTGCCTAGAATTCATACTTCTTCCTTTTTGGTGTTTTTCGGTCTTTTTCTTGATAATTTCTCAATAGATCCATATTTAGCACTATAACAAAATATATAGCAATTAAGTACCAAATAACGATAAATGATATGAAAACATGCAATTATCATGAGATACTTGAAAGACCCATAAATTATAAATTTTTAAATAATGAGTACGCATTATAGGTCTAAACCCTATACGCCGTATAGGATCTGCTCTCTACGATGTGTGGACCTGCAATACGAAAAACTGGATAAACTAAAATGCGAATAAAAAAATTTCTGGAAAACTTATAAACTTTGAAAACACATTTCATTAACATAATACATAAATACTTTACATAAGTTTTATAAGCGGAAGAGTTAACACTACGAGTGTGGATGTTAACCCAAACCCCTATTTTCTATTTTGAACCATTTTCAAACTACTTGTTCTAAATATATACATTAATGATGTGTCGTTTAGTATAGGTAATTCATATTATCAAGTTTTACTATTTATATTTTACCGACTTTACCTATTAACTAACACTAACGGATAGTGTACCCGATCAATTGTATGTTCGTTGGTAAGTAGGGTGTCGATCACTAAAAGTGAGCGTTAATACTTAATCTACTAGTATTCTAATTATCTAAATTAATTAAATAATCCTAAACTAATGCAAATAGGGGTTTTCAGCCTGAGAGACACACACAAGCAGACTAACCATTGATAAAGAAGTGATCAAGCTCTTGTGTAAGGAAAACGTATTAACCAAGTTTATTAAATAAAATGCTATGATCTGTCTACGTGTGTAATGATTGATTGGTGATTTACTAATGAAAGCTAGGTGGTTCTTCTCCCTAAACTCTAAGCTTTTGTACCGGTTAATCCTGTCACAACTAACCAAGCCCGCATAAAGCCCTTCACTATCAATTATAATCTATCTAGGTGACAATAATGCAACAAGATTCTATTGAGATTTTACCAGCTTATGGCCTAATATGTAGTTATCTAACCTAAAGGCATTACACGAAAAAGTCCTAATAGTAAGCGATATTGGAGGACGGTACATATGGTATTCTCTAACTATAGGGGCTGATACATATGGTTTTTCCTACATCTTACTATCATGATACGGATCTAGTCTATAATCCACTTAACCACAATGACTAATAATCAAGTTACATGATTTCATTTATAGTCCTAGATATGATACTAGTCTATAATCCATCTAACCGCAATTATGCATAACTAAGTTACATTATTTTATGTATAGTCCTAGATCTAGTTACATATATAACACATAATTAAGTACATAAATGGATATAAGTGATAAACATAATCAATATTTAACAAAAGAGTAAACAATCGATATAAACAAATCAAAACATCAAATTATCATAAACTTGGCTAATACCTACATGCATTAGCCCATAATCTCTGTAACAATACACAATATCATAGTCGAAATGATTAAAGTGAAATTCATAAAGAAAAAATATGCTAACCGAATGATAATAACAAAGTGTAATGATTACAAGAGTTCGCCTATGGAATAGATGCGTTTACAGGACCTTCTGACCTTCTAAAATCATCTGAGAATTGTACTTGGTGGTTAAAAGCTCTCTGAAAACCGAATGCTGGGTTTTCCATTTATAGTTTATGAAATCTGGTCGATACGGCATATCAAGGGTAATTAGCGTGGGCTCTACGATTATTATATTCTATAATATTCATTAATCGCCTTCCAATACGACGTATTGACGCTTCAGGATATGACGTATTGAAATCTTCCGTTATGGATGTCTTGTGAAGTTAAGGCATGTTGTTGTATTTGCAGAGATGAATACGACGTATGGGTATTAAAAAGTGCTTGTTCTGATTGTAGACCAATGTTTCATATACGACGTATTTGTTGAAATGGATATGGCGTATTAAGTATCAATTTTCATATAAAATAATATGAAATGAGCAATATAATCAGGATAAATGATGCTGATATTTAGTTGTTATTTAATGTCATCAAATATCCCCTTACTTGAATCCTACTTGTCGTCAAGTAGACTTTAGTTTTAGCTTATAAAAATGCATCCCAAACGATTGTCTAGGATTGATCTTTTATGTGCTTTTATTCAATCACTAGTGCACAACCAAACACCTAAGAAAATAGGAAATGAAATTACTCAAATCTCTCAACTAATCGATCTATGTACACTAGAACAAAAAGTGGATTTGGCCACACCGAATATGTGTGACGATATACATATAGTCACACATGTTTTTTCGGCCGTGTGTGACTAAAGGTCGCGCGACCATAGGTACCCTATGGTCACGTGTTTGACTTTTTTTTAGTCTCTATTGCCAAAGAGTAACCAAAACCATAACATGTGTGACTAATTAGGTACAAATTTTGTTGGATTAATCCGTATTAGTGACCATAAACATCGATAGTCACACAAAGCATGTTTGTTTTGGGTATTTAGTCACATACAATTAAGCATAAAGTGGCAAAAGTGTTATAAGTGTGACCATATGTTGTTTAAGGTGAAGAAATATGTCTTTGCGTGACTATTGATCATCCAATGGCCACTTGAATTTTATGTTTGTGGCCTTTTCTAACATTTAGTCACACAAAGCATGTTTGTTTTGGGTATTTAGTCACATACAATTAATCATAAAGTGGCTAAAAGTGTTAATAAGTGTGACCATATGGTGTTTCAAGTGAAGAAGGTGTCTTTTGTGTGACTATTGATCATCCAATGGCCACATGAATTTTATGTTTGTGTGGCCTTTTCTAACATTTAGTCACACAAATCATGTTTGTTTTGGGTATTTAGTCACATACAATTAACCATAAAGTGGCTAAAAGTGTTAATAAGTGTGACCATATGGTGTTTTAAGTGAAAAAATGTGTGTTTTGTGACTATTGATCATCCAATGGCCACTTGAATTTTATGTTTGTGTGGCCTTTTCTAACATTTAGTCACACAAAGCACGTTTTTTTGGGTATTTAGTCACATCCAATTAATCATAAAGTGGCCAAAAGTGTTAATAAGTGTGACCATATGGTGTTTTAAGTGAAGAAATGTGTGTTTTGTGTGACTATTGCTCATCCAATGGCCACATGAATTTTATATTTGTGTGGCCTTTTCTAACATTTAGTCACACAAAGCATGTTTCTTTTGGGTATTTAGTCACATGCAATTAACCATAAAGTGGCTAAAAGTGTTAATAAGTGTGACCATATGGTGTTTTAAGTGAAGAAATGTGTGTTTTGTATGACTATTGCTCATCCAATGGCCACATGAATTTTATGTTTGTGTGGCCTTTTCTAACATTTAGTCACACAAAGCATGTTTCTTTTGGGTATTTAGTCACATGCAATTAACCATAAAGTGGCTAAAAGTGTTAATAAGTGTGACCATATGGTGTTTTAAGTGAAGAAATGTGTGTTTTGTGTGACTATTGATCATCCAATGGCCACTTGAATTTTATGTTTGTGTGGCCTTTTCTAACATTTAGTCACACAACGCATGTTTCTTTTGGGTATTTAGTCACATACAATTAATCATAAAGTGGCCAAAAGTGTTAATAAGTGTGACCATATGGTGTTTCAAGTGAAGAAATGTGTGTTTTGTGTGACAATTGATCATCCAATGGCCACATGAATTTTATGTTTGTGTGGCATTTTCTAACATTTAGTCACACAAAGCATGTTTGTTTTGGGTATTTAGTCACATACAATTAAGTATAAAGTGGCCAAAAGTGTTAATAAGTGTGACCATATGGTGTTTCAAGTGAAGAAATGTGTGTTTTGTGTGACTATTGATCATCCAATGGCCACATGAATTTTATGTTTGTATGGCCTTTTCTAACATTTAGTCACGCATCGAATTAAGCAAACTGTGACCAAAAAGTGTTAATAATTGTGACTATATGAATCTTTTAGTCACATATAAGAAATCAATATATATGAAAACAAATTCTAATATATACAAAATATATTCAAATACAATAAAATTGGAATGTATATAAAATTGTAATGTCGCATATAATAAAATTCTCAATAATTTAACGACTTGACTCTTGATCTTCTTAGCTTCCTTTTGCATGGTATGACTA